>JZLH01S0067073.1:19133-32741 GCA_001188425.1 Eucidaris tribuloides
TAGTGTTTTTATTGGAAAAATATATAACACACTAGTTCTAACATAAAACTTCCAAACGCTTATGCTGTCACTAGCAAAATGTGAACAGATTTCAATATGATATATGGCCGCAGCAATGAATTTATGTCATGGCGACCAAAGTAACATTGTAGTTTATTGGCCTGGAAAAGCCTTTAATGGCCTTCCCTTTTTTAAAAGCACTGATGATCATTTCGACCTGATTCTTTTTCAGGTCTTCATTATTAAATGTTTCACTCAGAGACAGCCAGTTAGCATTGGAATATGTAGATTATGATTAACTGACTAATATGTTAAACAAAATCCTTTAATCTTTTAGCAAGATGTAGAAAATGTATGCATTTAGGATGAGTTAATTTGCCATTTGTTTGTTTTTAGTTTTGTGTTTTAGATATCATCACCACCCTAACACCAGTATAGTGTTTCATTTAGTGAGTTTTTATCAATGAACGCTAGGGATGGAAGTCGAGGCTGGCCTCGAGGCTAGATTTGTTTGGCCTTGGCCTTGGAATCAAGCTATGTGCTACAAATGTCTTACCGATCATACCGTGACCAAACCGTATCGATTTTTCCAGGGGCATGTCTGGTCTTATTACAGTTATTATGGCAATACTGGTAAACAATAAAAAGGTTACATTAAAAAAAATGAAATTAGAGTGTGAATGAGAAATATTTGAAACAGCAAACAAAAAGTCTATGAGAAAAAATTAATAAAACAACCTTTTGTTCCGGTCACTCACCAGTGAATGTAAACCATGCTCATTCCATACATTGTGGGCCAATAGTATTACAAATCACTAACAGTAACCAAGGCATTTTTTTTCATTATTTTTGTGTCATTCATGTTGTTCTGTTCTTATATGATCTTCGTTTTTGTTGTGTGAAGGCACGCAGCCTAGTTAACTGTAATAAGGACAGAACTGCCCTTGAGAAAAATGCGTACTGGTTGGCAGGTATTGGCTATTAAAAATACTTTCCAGCATTTATAACTTGGAACTGTCAGCCTCAACGTCATCCTGTCATGTAAGACACTCGTATGTAGATCACTAATAGCTTTATGAGGTATAATTTATTTGTTCTTACTCATCAGATTGTCTCCCATTGAGGCCCCCCAATTTCCAAAATGGCTCTGCAAGCTTGGAATTTGGTATCTTTCTCTCAAGCGTATACGTGCCGCAGATAGCATTTCCCCACTTATTCTAACAATTTTTATGGTGATAAATTACTCCCAAAATATGCCTCAGTATTACACCACGAGAGCATCTAAGACCCTCTGAGCTTCCTGGGCCTTTACCGGGGCCTCTGAGACCCCATCCAGCAAAGGACTTGGCGCTTCGCTGCTTGATTATGCTATGCATTTATTATTCCCTCGCCTGACGAAGTCGCGGAGGAGTATAATGAAACGGCCGTCGTTTGCCCGTTCCGTCCGAAATCTTGGTTTCCGTTCTGATAACTTTACATAATATTTGAGCATTCTTTATGAGATTAGTATGAAGGTACATTACATGATATCAAATACAGCCCAAGTTTGATTTTGGAGTGTGTTAGGCAAGGTCAAATGGCGTCATAGCTCAAAGAAATGTGAGAAACAGGTTAATCTAAATGTCTGGAAGCCAGACAGGGCATGTGTAGCTATTGCTCATAATTGTTTATATATTACATGCAAATCTATTGCATTATTATTTTGACAAGTGCTCTTAACAAACCTGACACGCTTGCTGGGAGGCTTGCCAGAACATCAACAACTAATGTATTGCAATTTTGCATTTAGGTATCAAATAAAATTATTCACAATATACAGGTGAGAAAATTACTCCACACTAGTTTTCAGTTAGAGAAAACATCCATAGAATTTGAATACATATTGAAATGGCTATTTCATATTTGGGTTGAAAAATGTGGGTAAAATCACAATATTTAAAAAAGAATTATTGGGAAGAAAGTGTTGTTTGCTACCAGATCAGAAAATCTAATCAACTTCGTGGGAAATATAAAGCAGTAATTGCGTTTGATTATCAGGCCTGTTAAGTGAAGCTTGATAGAGTTTTCCCTAAAACTAGTATATATATTTTTTGTTTGTTGGTGAAATGATCCTGATCTTTTACACATTTTTCAGGTAGGGTATTTTTTGTGCATAATTCTCCTGTTTATTATTTGTAAGGAAAATATTAATGTATAAAATAAGCTCTATAGCTAATTAGTATCATGCAAAACAATGGAAGCTCTCTAGATTTATAGTGGACACTAAATATGTATCACTCTGAGAAAGGGGCTTTTGGGGGTGGTAACATTGTCAAATGCAAGAGCAATTTCTATGGGTTTCACGTAATGTCCTGCAGTAAACTTGAAGACAAGAATACATTGTATGTAGTTTCAGTGGAAAACTTCACTTACAAGCCCAAGTTGTAGTTGTGGATATTTGTTGATATTGAACAGCTTTAGCCATAACCCTGCCAAAATTAAGATTTGCTGAATGTCTTTAGTTTTTTTTTTTTAAAATTAGTTACATGAAAAATCTCGTGAGGGGGGTGGCGGATCCCCCAAGATTGTTTGACTATATTCTTTTACATTATAGCATTCCATAAGGGTTAAAAAGGCCGTTAAGTTGCAACTGATTTCCATACCTCATCTGAAAATACAGATCGTCGCCTTCATTTTCAGAGAAGGTATAACTCATATAACCTTTTTTCTCGTTATGTTTGTTATTTTATTTATGATGTAGAATTAATGAAAAATTCTCTGGGGGACCCCCAAGTATTTTCTGACTATGATTCTACATCTTATGAGATTCAAAGGAGTTAAATAATTATATTAGCTATACCTTCATCTGACCAAGAGCCAGAGTCTGCTCTTTTAGGATAGGGATTATAACACATGTAACCTTAAAGCCTTTTTAACCCTTGGATGCATATAATATTAAAATATAGTCGAAAATCCTCGCCCCCCCCCCCCTTCGAGATTTTTCATTAACTATTAAAACAAAAAAAACACAAGACATTCAGAATCTATTATTGCAGGTTTTATGACTTTGGCATAAAGTCTTTGCAAATCCCCAAACAAACTTGAGCTTTAGTTATACTATGCTACATATTGAATTTGAATTATAAAAGGGTATATATTCTAATTTGTGGATACTACAAACATTTCAAAGTAGATGGATGATAATATGTGCAAAAATTAGATTTTATAATTTTTTTTAAAGCGTGTAAACTATTTACAGGGTTTATGGTTGCCAAAAACCTGAAATTAAGGTCGATAATCATCTAACCCTATTTTAACTGGGCTTATTTTCAGACCGGGTTTTTATCTTGGGGGGGGTGCAATTTGACCCCCCCTTCAAGGTTTTATTTTCTTCGGAGCGCTGATCGCGGCGATCGCGAGCGAAAATTTCATGCGCATAGAGCGACTGTAAACTGCCGACTGTATAGCTAAATATTTTCAAAAAAATTCATTTTTTCTATTCTTTAAATTGCTATAATTTTCTTATGTATTTTATTGTTTTATGAATTTCTTATGTATTTCCCTTTGTTTTTTTCGACCTTTCTTGTGTTTTCTATTGTTTTTGATGAAATTTAGTTGGCGACATTTTGCAATCACTAAAAACGCATAAAAATAAATTCCAATTTCAACCAGTTTAAAGCAAAAAATATTCACTTATCGAATTTTTGGATCTGAAAACATCAGATTCCATTGATTTGTACACGAAATCACGTTTGCTTGGACCGATTTTTCGGGTATACATGATGTATAAAAAGTCACGCAGCTCGCTTCGCCAACGGTACGGTCCGATTTTCGCTAAAAAAGCCGCTCAATTGACTCGCGCAAGATTCTGAAAGTAATAAAGTCAGCGAGCGACTCCGATCAAAAAATTTGTGCCAGCGGCATGGTCGGCGAAATTCGTCGAGTGGGGGGTCCAAATGACCCCTCCCCAGTTAATATAGGATTTAAATATGTAAGAAGAGCTAATTACAAGTTCTGTTCAATGACTTATATTAATGTTAGACAGTAGTTTGATCTCCAAGTATGTCATGCCAAATAGCTTGCCAAGTTCACACTTCATTATTTATGCTATATGTACCCGGTGAGGGGATGCTACGCTTTGCGTTGTCCTTGCCTATATTAATAATTTCCAAATTACTTCCTATGGTCTCACAGTTTAAAAAGGTAGTTAGGCAGGAAAATGTCCTGGGTTAGGATACATGTTATGGGGCATTGGAGTCTCTCTGTACGTTAAACAAAATAATAATAATAATAATGCATGAATAAATAAATAAATAGGTACATGTAATTCAGTGTATAGCATGTATAAAGTAGAAAAATGAATTCTTTTTGATACATCCGATACAGGCTCATTAATCATGCTTATCAAGATGTCAGAGGATGAGGAGTTCGATCACCATAGCCAGTGCGACTCATGGAAATCACAATCATAATGCGGATGTATCATTAAATTTGAAAGAAAAATAAATCAAAACATATTAGGTATATTCTAATTATTATAATACCATGCTTAGAGACACATTACTCTTTTACTAAAATTACCACAAACAATGTTTTCGTTTTAACATTGAACATGTAGCATTATCGTACCTTATATTAGTCTTTTCCCTTCAAAAAAGTGGAAATAGTTCCCTATCCCCATGATTTTAACTGCCTCATGTCATCACGCTGTTTCTACTAGTAAAAAATGTTTTAAGTTTTAAACTTTCTTTTGCTTGAAACAATTGTAGCGATGTTGTATATATGATCGTTATCCCTTCAAAAAATGGAGAATAGTCCCGTATCCCATTGGATCTTAACCCTCATGTCATCATACATGCACATTAATCTAATATAGAATATGAACAGCATAAGAAGATATGTTAATATTTCTTGGCCTAGGTTTATTATATATATATTAGCCCTTTTCGGGGGGGCGACTACAACTTGCCATCTCATACAAGCAAGAAAATTAAGCTTATTTTGATTCTTTTAAAAATCCTATTTTCACTAAACACAGGAAACGGCTTGTCCACCCCAGTATTTACAAATGAAATGAGGACAGTTTTGAGATAAATGCATTCTTCATAGACCCAGCCCTAGATATCTCATTCCTTAGTCTCCCATAGGGCTGATGGCCTAATCATGATGTTTTTTTGGTTCTTTTTTTACAGGATGTGAGGACTGGGCCACCTGTAGAGGATTGTGAGTCTTCCCTGGATTGCACACCGGTGGATGGGTGGTGCGTGCCGGATGTAAAAAGATCTCTGGATGCTGAGTCAAACTACAGTATGTAATTAAAGTCATAACTTACAGTGTTTCAGTCTGTCCGGTTGCCTAAGGCCTTTTAGGCCATCTACGTAATCATGTCATAAAAACAGCCTCTCTCTGACGCTAGGCTCTTCCATTTAGCGGACGATTCTTTACTAAATCGATAGTTCGTGATTTGATTTATACATTGATTTCCTTGTGGCTTTCGGGTTATACAGTATCTTCCTTGTATTCAGCAAATATGTACCAAAAAGTTTTTCGATTATGTTCAGTATTTTTTTTTAGAAAATCGCAAGAAATCAATTGTGATGTAAGTTGACTTTTCAAAGACTGATTAACACGTGGGCTGTTATGCAAAATCTGTCCATTTATACTAGTTCAAGAGATGTGAAACTTTGAATAAAATATGAATTCACGATAAATGTAGTGCAGCTAAAAAATTGTACAAAATGCCTCCTCAAGAATTATTAATAAAACAAAATATGTCACTTTTGGAGTCATTATTCCACCTTCTAGATAGGGACGTCTCGACGACTGAGCAGTCAGATTTGCATAATGCATGCAAAAAACACGCGCAACCATGCATTCGAAATGAGCTATAACAATGAATTACCGATGCAAAAACAATTCCTACGTGAGCTGCAGAAAAACAGGTGTCATGTATGCTCGGTGAGAGGACACATCAGTGTCGGGCAGCGCTCTTATGCAATAAATCGAAACAGATCTGTCACAAATAACAGATGTTTTACACTAAAACTGTAGGTTTTCAGCTATTGTATGTATACTTTTAATTCAAATACTAACATATTCAACTCTTAAGACACAAGAAATTAATGTAAAATAAGTTTATCGTGACATTTTCTGCCAATCTTCATCGAGCCGCTATAACAATTTCACAGTGTATTGTGAATTTGTAGATCCCGCGTGGTGCCGCTTATCATTACAAAATCAGGTACCATGCCCGTAGATAGACTTTTCAAATGAACCATAACAAATACATTTACAATGCCATTGAAGCATGCTCATCTTTCTCTCACATGTCTCATTTTTTCTCCACATTTTCTTTTTTGTTTTTCTGTTTGCCAAATGTGATATTATTTCTTTGCCAAAGATGTATATCATGCGTTATATGATCTTTTTTTAATTGCAAATTGGAAACCTTTCTGTTAAATTTCAATGTATTGTTCGCTGTCTGATGCAAAGTTCTCATCATACTATTCATTTTGTAATATTGTCCGTTGTTTATATGCCGTTGTTGTTCTAGATATTTCATGTAAACCAAAACGTAATTTTCAATAATACATGATTTGTTTGCAACGTGTGAGGTTAAAAATACCATATTCTATAATATTAATTAATTTTCAATACTTTAATAATTTTGACGAAATAAAATTTAACTAGAATTAAACTTATCCTTCAGATCTAGAATACCTTATTTTGTTGTAGTTTCCACCCCACACTAAACAAGCATTAGAAGCCGAGTCTGAAAAGATACCCTTTGAAAAAAAGCCATTCTGTTCTCCATAAATGTTTGGACATATTACTGCCCTTTAAAAAACCACAGGTTGCAATGGCAATTAAAAAATGGGCTGCATAAAATCCTCCTATGCCTCGTAAGGTGTCTTTGAAAGGTCTAAAAACTAAAGCCTTAAAAAATTTGTATTTCAAAATGATTTATTTAGGTAAAACTATGATACTCGGTTTGACTGGACTTCAACCATTACCACTTACCTCCCATTAGACTTACTGCTGCGTAAGCAAGCGCTATTTTAAACTCCACCTAAGGCCTCTGGCACCACTAGCAGTTGCGACTACCTGCCGAATTGAGTTACGATGTTTCACAGCGTGATCGCCAGTTAGTGCAGCTAAGATCTTGCCGATTTATGCGTACGACAACCATGAAATCACTTTGTGGATCGCAGGTGATGGACGATCGAAAAATTAGGTTTTCAAAACCGGTTGAAAAACCTGGCTACACGATCAATTTGATCGCAAAGAGATGGGTGGCCAAGCAAATCGCCAGTGATCCGTGCGGGCATCGTGCCAGTCACGCTACGATGATCGTGCCACTTTATCGCCACTTCCAAGGAGCGAATTTGCCCATTAGAACGAGAAAGCTAGTAAACTGATCGCGGCGTAGACGCACCGCTCAAATGGTAGCTCACTGTGTACAATAGTATGCATCCTGACTTGCGGAATATCCTGCAATTGTGATTAATTCTATTTTTCGTTAACATTTGTTGCTTGCTGTTTAATTAAAGTTGAATGTCATTCTCGGAGATCAGTCTTTGGAATGAACTTCAGACATCATCTTGTGCATCTTCGACGGAGGCCTTCTTTCTATTTCCTCCGTTACAGGCATTGCCTCTTCCTTGAGCTTTCTTGGAGGCATAGTCTGAATTATTACTTTATCATGTAAGTACAGGTACATGTGGTTCTCTATGAACATTAGGGTGCATGTCAGAAGGAACAACTGATCTTATATAAGAACCGTGGAATAACATGGATCGTAAAATAAATATTTTTCTTTGTGAGGCTTGTTAAAAAAGCATTCCATTCACACCTTCTTTTCACAAACGCATCAATTTTGCATATCGAAATGCCAACCCGTACATCGTTTGAACACTCAAGTGAAGATGCACGACGCCGTTCGTAGGTTGATAGCCAGAAGTAACCGTGACGATTAGCTTACCAATTCATCACAAGTGATCGCACGAATACCTGTCAACTAGTCCGGCAGCTAATCGCGCGTTTGTGTACACTAGCCGTAGGTAAATCGCACATTTGCCCACCACTTGCCGCAAGTGATCGCTACGAACTGTCTGCGACTTGTCGCAGCGTGATCGTGAACTATGGATGCGATTAGCGAATTGTGTATTCATGCGTTTACCTACGACAAGTGGCCAAAACAGCGTCGCTACAAGTGTGACCACTACAGCACAGAATCATGCGCATTAACTTGCGACCTGCTGCGGAGGCCTTGTCGTACGATTCATTTGATCCTCAGGTAGTCGCCAACTGCTAGTGTGACCAAAGGCCTTAGCAATAGGCAGTGGAGCAGATGTGTTTGCCCAAACCGTGATGTAATAAAAGATTATTTCATAAGTGAAACTCAAGTATACAATAACTGATATTTCAACTCGTCCTTGCAGCGAAGTAACTCCCTCAAGAATGGAAAGACGCCTTTGTAAGTGCAGTACCGAAGGAGAAGCGGGATTTGTCATCAAAACTAAGGCCAATAGTCTCTCAATCCCAATGCGCAACAGAAAAGTGTGTGAAGGACTCGTAGCAAATGGATGCAGGTTGCTATGCTACCCAACAGGTAGATAGAAACCAATACAGCATGTTAAAGGGCTCATCCAAACTACCCACTGCCTGGTTGAAATCGCTACACAACTTTCTGAAAAATTGGACAAGCCCTAACATGGTTGCAGAATCTCTTCACACTGATTTTTCAAAAGCATTCGACTCCATAAATCACACCGTTGCCATCAGAAAGCTTCTGTCCCTTGAGTCAGACGCCGCAAGCTCATCATGAGTATTCGCTACTTCTGTCAATCGACGCCAGCGAGTCAAGTATCAAGGCTGCTCTATTAACTGGCGAAAACATTGTAATGTGGGTACCACAAGGCACAACTAGATTGTTAATTTCGTCCACTAAGACGAATTGGTGATCGGCGTAAAACGCCTCCGTTCATTATTCTCAAAAAAAAATGTGTGCAAACAATCATATATCAAGTATGATTGCTTGCTGAAATCACTGCTCCCTCATCACCTTACATTCTGCATCAAACATCAATTCAAAATTCTCGACGTGCGCGTACGCGTTTGTGCATTTAACCTGAAGTTACTGTGTCTGTACCAACGTTGATTATCAACTCGATTCCATCATGAGACATCGCGGCGAAATACGTTTTCTTTGTGACGTGCAGGCTGACCGTCTCAAGTATTCTCCATGTAAGTAATGCTGAGACTATTTAGCTGGGCATCATAGGCCTATCAGATGAGCAAATACAAAGTAGGGGGTTTATCATTTATTGTCGAGCTGGGGTAAAATGGACTGATTTATAAGACTTACATACTCACGTACACGTACGCGTTCGTCGTGAGGCCCGCACGCATGTGATAAGCACGCATGATGACATTTGACCTGAAGGTACTGTGTACCAGGTTTGGTGATGTTACTCGACTGCAGTCATGAGATATGGCCGAAATACGATTTTTCTTTTCGACGTCATAGATGACGTCACAACACTTTGGCATAGGAAGCGATGCCTGAAATGCTATCTACGCATCATAGTCTATCAGAATAAGCAATAAAAAGAAGGGGTCACCGTTGATTCAAGAGAGTTATGAGTGATTTAATAATGCCCATTATTCACTACGCGCGTAATGCGCGCGCATTTACGTTTTTTAACCTGTAAACGATATTTTGGGTCCTAGTTGACGGAAAAGGGCTCTAATTGATGGAGAATTCAATCAGAAATCCAAATCCATCGAAAAAACGACAATATTTGGTTGGGAAAGGGGTGCGCGCGAAAAAACGCGAGCGTACGCGCGCGCACTAAAATGCTCCAAATGACCTGAAACATATGGTACCGTTAACAAGAAGTCATTTGGAGCATTTTTATTTTTTGACGCGCCCGTACACTCGTGTAAAGACGCGCGCGCACGTGGTTTGGGTCAAAAGATGACCCATGACCTGAACTTGACCCTTGCCAAGTTTGGTTATTTTATTCGACCGCCGGCTCGAGATATCGCAAATGTAGGTTAAGTCTAGCTTTTTTACAAATGACGTCATAAATGACGTCATAGGTGCTCTATCAAATTGACCGGGTTACCATGCCGAGGTATTAACATGAGTCATAAGTATGTTAAGCTACATGATTATTAACGCTATCGTTGTTGAATTATCGTCTGAACAAAAAGTGACCAGAAAGAAACACGAATAAACAAACAAGAAAATTTCGTACAACATCTATGGTGATCCGCGTTTACGCGGATCACCAAAAATAGGTCCACTTGTGTTCCTCGCAGTTATCAATGATGCCCTGGAGACTTGCAATGCCCAGAAATAGAAATTTGTTGATGATCTGAACATCGGTACTGTCAGACCAGTTACAACACCGACCCAACTTCAACAGGATGTTGATCGCCTCAGCGAATGGGCCATCCAGAACCATCTCCGGTTGAATCCCACGAAGTGTAAGCAAATGCAGTTCTGCTTTAAACGAGAACCCCCAATCCCACCTTTAATTTCCATAGGTGACAATGAGCTCATGATCGAACATGAAACAAAACTTCTCGGTGTTTGGATTCAGGATAATCTAAAATGGGACAAACACACAAACGAAATGGTTTCTAAATGCACATGCTAAGCAGACTCAAAAAATTCAACATGCCTCTGGAGGACCTTACTGAAGTGTATAAATCATACATACGTCCTATTCTGGAATATGCTACGGCAGTTTGGCACCCCGGACTAACCCAACAAAACAGAAACTGTATAGAGAGCATCCAGAAAAGAGCTACAAGGATCATTCTTGGAACTCGCTATATAGACTACGCTGATGCTCTGAACGAACTCGATATCGAAGCTCTCGAAGAGAGGAGAACTGAACTTTGTAACAGATTTGCAAAGATATAATGAGTGGATCCCCCAAAATACTAATACTCACTCTATGCAAACCCACAGATCCCATAAAATACGTAACTAAAAAGTGTTGAACTGCGACATACCAAAACAGCTCTATCCCTTACCTTCAAATCTGTGTGAACAATCTGGAAACTTGACAATATTATTAATCTTGAGACTCTAATGGATATAGCAACTGCAAGCAATATTTAATATCATTTGTTTTCATTGTTACTTTGATTCTGATGTGGTATATATGAAATCCACGTAGTGTCGTAAAGTGCAATTTTATTCATCTGTGAAACCATGTATAATATTTATCTATTTTGTTGTAAGTGTTTTAATGTTTGTTAATTCTACTAAGTTTTGCTTTAATTATCCAGTGTATTTTCAATCAATACATATTCCCGCCCTCAAACTTATTGGGTGTATGGCATGCATGTGTATGTATGTGTACGTGTGCACGTGTCTGTGTGCATGGATGTGTGTTTGTGAATGTAAGTGTTTTTGTGTAAGTGTGTGTTCATATGTTTATGTAAATATGTGAGTGTATGTGTGAGTGTTGGTGCGTGCATGTTTTTTTAGCTCACCTGAGCCAAAGGCTCAAGTGAGCTATTGCGATCGCTTTTTGTGCGTCGTGCGTCGTGCGTCGTTCGTTGTGCGCGCATGCGTGCGAAACTTGACCATTTTCAGCATCTCTCAAAACATATGGATTGCCCAAACTTGCAGGAAATCCTTAGGGTGGGATTCAAGGTCCCTACTGTACACCTGCCCCCACAGGGGCCACCAGGGCAGGGCCTAAAGGCCAAAGTAGGTGTTTTCAACATCTTCTTCTCAATCCAGAAAAATATTATAATTCAAGCCACTTTGTGTGTGAGATACCTCCTAATAGGCTGAAATTAATGTTCGCTCATGACAATGCCAGGGGCCCCGTTGGCCCCAAGGGCAAAAGTTGGGGTAGGGCCCTAATGGAAATAACTCACATCACATCAGAAGACCAACTTGGTGGGAATGAATCCTCAGGGGGAGGCGGAAAGAGGGTTCGTGAACTGTAAGCACAGCCCCCCCCCTGGGCCAGGGGCAGGGCCATAAGGGCGCCCAAAGTAGGTAACTTTACCACAAAGCCCATTGTAACCAACTTGGTGGTAAGATCTAACAGGACCCCAATGATTTGGAGGTCAAAAGGTCACATAGAGGTCAAAGTCAAATAAGTCAATTCTCTTTGTTGTAATGGCCTTTTCTCTAGACCAGAAATAGTTTAGTTAAGCCACTAGTGGTAATACCTCTATATTGCTGATAATGTTCCTCCAAATAGCGCAGGGTGGCCCCCGTTGGCCCCCAAGGGGGCGGGGCCAAAGTTGGAGTTAGGGCCCTATAGGAATAATTCACATTCACTATCTCAATGATTTAGACCAAACTGTTGGAATATCATCAGTTGAGGGAAAAGAGGGGTTCCTGGAATGTACAGAGGGGCAGGCACACGCGGGCGCGCGCGCGCAACAACCCCGCGCCGGCCCCAGGGGGCAGCCGCCCTAAGTGCCACAAAGCAGTAACTTTCAACCAGCAAGCCCAATGGTAACCAAACTTGGTGGTAGATTGTACAGACCTCATATTGTGGGGCAAGGTCAGTTAAGAAATAGGTCAAAGTCAAATGTTAAGAAACTAGGCCTACCTTCTTTTATAAAAACGATGTTAGAATTAATTAACTGGCAAAATCAGCTATACTGGGCAAGGCGATCAAATTTCAACTGTTCATTTGCGACGTTGGGCCTAATATCAGGTCAGGGCCAAAACTAAATGTAATACTATTGTTTTTTCTATGGGTACAAAAGAGATTGCGAGACCTCAGGTGAGCGTCGTGCCCCCCGGGGCTCTTGTTTTCTATGTGCGTAGTGATTCGTTTATGGCGTGGGTGTGTGAGTGTGGTCTTTACACGCGTGTGTAATTTTGCGTGTTTATGTGAATATGTGTGTTTGTGTGCGTGCAAGTGTGTGTTCATACGTTTGTATGAGTATGTTTGTGTTTGTGCGTGTGAGTATGTGTGCAGTGTTCACACGCTTCTGTGTACGGGTGGGTGTGGTAAAATTTGTGTGTTGGGTGTGTGTGTGTGTGTGTGTGTGTGTGTGTGTGCGCGTGCGTGCGTGCGTGAGTGTGTGTGTGTGCGCGTGTGCGCGTGTGTGCGTGTGAGTTCGTTTGTCTTTTAAGGGCTTCTTTAGCTTTGTGCCTGCCTGCACTTGTACCCCTAATTTTGCGGTTACAGTTCGTTATTCCGAAGGTTCGTTATTCCGAAGGTTTGTAATTCCGAAACACGTAAATTGCCTATACCTCGATGTTCGTTAGTCCGAAAACGAAAAAGGGTTCGTTAATCTGAACATGTGTGGCGGTATTCCGAAGGTTCGTTATTCCGAAGGTTCGTTAATTCGAAAATAAAATAGGGTTCGTTATTCCGAAGGTTCGTTGATCCGAAAACGAAATAAGGTTTGTTAATCCGAAAATAAAATAGGGTTCGTTATGCCGAAGGTTCGTTGATCTGAAAACGAAATAAGGTTCGTTACTCCGAAGGTTCGTTAATCCGAAAACAAAATAAGGTTCATTAGTCCGAAAATGAAATAAGGTTCGTTAGTCCGAAAATGAAATAATCTGTGGCGAGCCGGGAAAACCGGAAGGGGCAGGCGTGGTGGAGGGGGGGGGGTGGTAGAATTACC
>JZLH01S0067087.1:8197-30725 GCA_001188425.1 Eucidaris tribuloides
AAAGCGTGTGATTTCAAGCTATACATGTATATTCACTGAGTTGTTACAACAACATATACACATAATGTCAGGAAGTGACATGGCTACTGCCAATTTAACAGTGTTTGTATTCTATCAATGACAACTGGTCATGTGTCGTTTGGTGGGACCCCTTTGCGTTACAGGCACCAAAATTATGAATTTTGTCACTTCTTGCATTTAAACCAATATAACTCAAAAAGTACTTATCAGGAACCAACAAAAGTATACATTTTCTGAAAGCTTATACTTCAGAGAATCTCAATCATCCAAGGTCAAGTTGCTATACAGGGTGTGTAAAAAAAATTAAAGGGTAATATCACAAAAAACGTATAGTTTTGTGATATTGATGACAACTCATTACACTTGTCAGTATTAAGTCATGGCTCAAAATTGATAATATATTGTGAAAAAGCCACTTTCAGCTTTAAGAAAATGTATGGTTTTACTACTTTTTGATTTTCAGATGGGGTGATACAGGCTGTGACAAAATATGTTAAAAATTGTGTTGCGATTTGTTACCAAAACATTAATTACACTAATTAAACAAACAATTTATTCAACCGTACTAACAAATTTTAGAGATTAAATAGTAGATTATTGTTTAATAAATGGATCAGTAGAGTGTATTTAAAAATTTCAACCAAAATGTAGCCCTGAAGTGAACATACTTATGTGTCCTTACATGCAGTACTATCATGCTTCATAACGTGTACAAGTCAATGGCAAGCATAAGCTACACCAGTCATTAATTAAGTAATTACTGACCTAGAAGACAATTTCATTTTACTATTGAGAATTGTGAAGTACAACATGTGTCAAGTTAGTCAGATGCATATCATAACTCCAAAATAGCTTATCTGCTGCAAATAGTAGGAAAAACAAAAGAGTACAAGTGAATTTGCAATTTTTCCATAGAGATTGTATACACTCCTCCTCCGCTTATCCTCCTCCGCTTATCCTCCTGCACTTATCCACCAGATTTACCCTCGTTAACATTTTTGCATTTTTTGCTAATTAAACAAGGTGTAATGCAAGATTGCTTATCAGATTTCAAAAGCAGAGTAATTTTGCAGCAGAATGAGCCTAAATTCATTATAATTGGATAAAGGATAGTTCTGATGCATCAAGTTTAATTAAGAAGAAGACTGAAAAATGTAATGCCACCAGGTATTTGGGGGTCCCACCATACAACACATGACCATATGGCATATGGCATTTTCTTCTTTATACTTGTTCACTAACGCAATGTTAATTTTAGACGTGCAAAAGAGATCCACTGCCTGTAAGCCAAGATAGAAGTACGAGTATTTTTTTGTCTATTTAACAACCATGACTGATCAATAGATCATTATTTACACTGGTAGTATGTATGAAAGTTTTAATGATTATTATTATTGTTTTTATTGTTTCTTTATACTTAGCCATTTTGGAAACCCTGTCGAAAGAGAACAGGTTAAAGGGCTCCCTCACAGGTGGAAGACAAGACAAGGCCTCGTACATTCCTGACATATTTTCCAAGACTCAGAACAGCTGGGTAGACTCTTTCTATGCACAAAATGGTTACCTAGGTGAGTTACTAAAATGTTTCTTTACTTGAGAACAATGACTCTGATCTTACTTGACAGTTAAAATGTTGATACAGTAGTTTTTTCATTGTTGTGCGTGTGTGTGGAAGGGGGGATGGGTGTCTTTGTAGGGGAGATGTAAATTTGCATTTGTAGTTACTGAAAGATTTTATGCTCAATTTCAAGAAATGGGATGGCAACAATTTCTGCTTTAAATGTGTGACCTGGCACCACGATACCCTGATAAAGTTGCATGTCTTATGAAACATAAACATCGCTTTTCTAGTCCCTGTCATCCGAAATGATGGCAAAGCAATAATAAAACTTTTTATTTTTGAGGACACTTCACTTTCATACTTTACATCACAATTACAATATTTGTCACTTTGCTTACCTTTGAGTTGTGCAACTTGTTTGTTACATTTGCAGATTATGATGCACTTTCAAGACTTGGCATTCCCGATCCCAAGTCGTACGCCAAACGTCACTTTAAGTCTGAAAACCTCTTATTCTTGCCGTCATGCTGTGTTGGTAAAGTGCTTCAGGACCGAGTCGAGGCTAGCGTGGAGGAAGCACTGTCATCAGGAACCTGGATTGACGTCATGGTAACAAACAATTTCGCAAATATTTTCTGTATTTTGTACAATTTATTTTAAGGGTACTAGCGTATGTTCCCAGCAGAAGGGCCTAAATTGTCTCTAACTTGAAAACCATTCACTCTTTTAATGTGAAATCAAATTGGTGTGATATCTTTAGATCCTTCTGTCAGTCTGTTAAAGGTTAGTGACATGATTGGGAACACTTGAAAATGCCTCAAGAACCAAATGAGTTGAAATGTATACCAACTATACACTAGCAGGAGTGGATCTCCCACCTGGGAGGATTTGTCTGTAATTTGTTTACTTAAGGAGAATCAAGCATAAACATAGGAGTATCTTAATTTTATCCGGGGACGATAACAGTAAGCCCCATAGAGAGCCACACAGCAGGTTTCCGTGCTACGAGTGATATTGACATTGTTTATTTTAGAATGAGTCAACGTTTGACTACAAGATTTTCACAGGAGAATCCTTGCATTGTTTACTTGATTCTAGAGTAGTTTCAGCCCAAGTTGAGGACTTCCCACAATCATGTCATTTACCTTTAAGTGCAAATATCAAATAAGGCAATATTTCTCAAATTAGAGAAAATTAACTGTTACGGCCCTTCTGCCGGGAACATATGCTAAGGTCTTCTGCCGGACAATCAATGAAATATTCTCTTATTTTTTCTACCCATGACTTCCAGGGGTTGCCTCATATGCGTACATTATAGGTGACTGCCTGTCACAAAACCATCAAAATGTTATGAAATTTTTTTATCAGTATTTGGCAAATGAGTACATTGTCAGTATTAAAATGGTTTTCTGCTTTTCAAAAATGAACTACCCTACAGACCCACTTACCCCGTTGGAGACTAAGTACGAGTTAACTCGTGTTTGGGTCTATGGAAAATATGTGTTATAGTGAAATCAAATTGTCTCCAACGGGTAAATTAAGTGATTGAAGGGTTCTATGTGAAGAATGCACATTGCATGAAAGGGTGACATCACAGGATTTTAAGTTGAGGTGAGGGTTATTTGATTGTGAGAAATGGAAATGAGCTTGTGTATATTTGTGGTACATAAGTTGCCAGCCTAAGCACCACCTCCTTCCACTTTCCCAACATCCCCCCTTTCTTCTCCCCCACATCCTCCATTCAACAGTCAGACACTTCTAAGCTGGTGAGAGGGAAAGTGGGCTATCTGACATTTTCATCAAAAATGAGGAGAACAAGATATGAGGGTGAGATGCGAGGGTGGGATGTGAGGGAGAGATACGAGATGATATCTATAAAGCTGCATATGTATGAGGTACTAACCCAGGTTTGGCTTAGCTCTGAGGGTTGTACACCAAGGGCCTTCACATTATCAATGTAGTTAACGGAGCTTATTTGGAGAAATTGTGCCTCAGATTTTAACCTCTTTCTGTGAATTCTTGTTGATTATTTTCCAGCCTCTGCTTCCAAGCTCATTCACGTCGGCCGACGCTGGACAAATCCTGCAACAGTGCCTTAAAAGGAGGTCGCAGCTTAGCGGCAAAGTCTTCTGTGATACCATCGTCTGCAGCTCAAAGTTTGTCAATGATTGCCGTGCCATATTTGATCCAATGATGAAGGAAAAGGCTGAGCAGGTTTGTTTATAAAAGAAGTGCTCTTTTACCAACTAGGTTTAATTTAAGCATTTTGTCTAAATTTGCAGAATGTGGGTTTATTATGACTCTGTTCACTCACTGGCACATATAACCTAGTACAGTAGATTCAATGAATGGTATAACATACTCTATATGCTGAATATTTCGCGATGGTTTTATTTTCGCGAATTTCGCGACTTACTGAACGCGAAAATTTTCACTTCCTGACATTTCTGTACAAAGTCAATGCAAGTATAATAAAATCAAGAAAATATACTCTCGTGTATGGATGCGAAATATATGACGTATACAGTAATCCAGCTGAATCCCTTCTCAAATACAATGTACAGCAGGCAAATCATTTCATATCTTCCCTGGGGCCTGTTTCATAAAGCTGTTCATAAGTTACGTGTGTCTTTACGAATGACTGGTGATCAGTTCTTGTGCTAAATGATTAAGAATGTGATTAGTGTAGCACCAAAGAACATGTTCCAGTTGCTCGTAAAGTCATGCGTAGCTTTACGAACAGCCTTATGAAACAGGCCCCTGGTGTGATAAGATGTTGTATCTAAAATATGTCAAATGTTCAGGAGAGCCAAAAACATGGCTGCCGTAACACAGTAACAAATGGGACAGATTTTTTTTTTTACCAGCAAAGGGGTCAACTATTTTTCAGACGGGTGCAAACCCCCCCCCCCGAAGATTTTTCAATATAATTAAATTCAACTGCAACCCCCCCCCAAAAAAAAAAAAAAGAAAAGAAAGGCATTCAGAAATCTGTTATAGGTGTGATATGACCATTGGGAATAAAGCTTTCAATAAAAAAAAATCCCCAAACTAAATTTGGGCTTTAAATGTTTATTAATGACCATGGCAAGGTGAGATTTGAAACAAAAGGCCACTTATACTGCATAAATCATGTGGGGGAAAAAATGTTCCAAAGATGTCAGGGACCAAACAAAATACAAGAGTGTGTACCTTGTGTCTTACTGGTATCAAATATAAGGACAATATACAATTTTGTAGATACCCAGTTCAGATATTCAATACGGGTAATTGTACTTTGTATTTACCTATGCGTAGTTAAAGTGGGTGTGCTTAGTAAAACAAACTTGCAGCAGTTCAGTATACGAAGGTTCACTTATCCTTTATCTGACTTACACACTAGGATGCCAAGAGAGCCCCAGATATGTTGCTGCAGGCTGACAAGAGGGGCGTGTCAGGTGGTTCGGATGCAAAGAAGGATCGCAAAGAGGAAAGGAGGAAAAAAGCTGCAAGTAAGTACCTCAGTGCAAATGTTCACTGCAAGTGTAATGTCAAACAAGGGTGTGTATAGTGTAATTTTTGGTCTTTTTTTGCAATAGATTTGCAGTATTTTTTTTTTACCTAACTCGACACAACACAAAATTGTATTGCTGTAGATACACAAACTGCTAAGTGTTTGAGATTTGACCTGGTGTTATCATATTGCATTTTGTGAGTCATGACCACCTTGCTAAAAGAAAAGGTGAAAGCTGCATGCGTCATAAAATCACATAAGCCTTCATAATACCCTCTAAAGCTGTGATCCACTTACACACATATTTTGTCTTAAACATAGTATTGAGTGCTTAATGATCGACATAATGTAGATAAAAATGACTATAAAACCACATATTAATGACCTGATATTCTGAAAATGACATTGTTTTAAAGAACAGAGGGTTTGAAAATAGTAGAACAGAGTGTTAGGATTGTTGATGACACTACTAACACAGAAATGTTTTTGTGGGACAATGTTAAAGTGAATATTCCAATATCAGGCCGATGATGGTCAATATACTTTGTTTAAACTGTAAATCCTACAAATATTTGTTACATTTGAGGTGAACTATGTCAATATGACAATGTAATTAATGTGATAAGCTTTATCTGGAAACCAAAGAAATAGGGTAAATGTAATAGAAATTTTCCATTGTCGACCTGTACACCAGTTATCATTAAATTTGGGGCTAACACCCTTTGTCTCAACACTTTTTTGTTTATCCTACTGCAGCTGGCGGTGGAAGCACAAGAGGAGGGGGTGGAGGCACAGCAAGGGAGATCAAGATGAAGAAAGTCAAGAAGTCACGAGGGAAGGATGTAGAGGAAGAGGATGCTGATGACAATCATGGAGGTAAAATAATGTTTTTTTTCATTTAATCATAATCTGTTCAGGAAAAATAATCAAATTGACCCCCCCCCCTTCACTGCTTGCCCCAAGAATGCCACAGATATTGACACACTGTGATCGAGACCTTTGTAAATCAAAACCAGCTTTTGAAACAAAGTTTGTGAAAATCGGGCAACTAGTTATCTGTTACATGACATTTTATGGTCGCATGTGAGACCAAATTTAGCAGCAAGTTGGCTCAGTTAATTAATAGATCATGCGTCTCTCAACTGGGAGATTGGGAGTTTGACTTGCTGTCTGGTCATACCAAAGACCATTATGATAACCTGGAGCTCGGATTTCTTGATGGGGTAGGGAACTGAATGTATGGGACTATCAGAACACTAACCTCCACTGTAGTCTTACTGCTTTGTGCAGCCATAATTCACCGCCCATTCTGTCTTGTATTCCAGTTGCATGTCCCGAGTATAATTGCTGAGCAGCTTTGAATTACTGTATACGCCATATATTTCGCGTCCATATATTTTAGCAATTTTGCTTCAAGACGGGCAATTCGTGAGTGTGTATTTTCGTGATTTTATTGTATTTACATTCACTTTGTATAGAAATATCAGGAAGTGAAAATTTTTGCATGCAGTAACTCACGAAATTCGCAAAAATATAACCACTGCGAAATATTCAGCATATACAGTACTGTTTTGGTGTAGAACCCAGGCTATGTCTGGACTTCTCCCATCTTTGCAAATTAGTGATGTACATAGTTGCATCATTCCTGAAAGTGACAAAGCAGGCAGACAAAAGAATTAAAATTAATCAACTGGTGTGTTTTATTATGTTAAGTTTGATATTTTGATTTTAATTGAATTTTTTTTCTCAATGTTTTCTTACTATAACAGGAAGTCGCATTTCTGCCACAGAGTTTCCTTTCCTTACGGTGGATAAAATGGAAGAAATCTTGAGTGAAAAGTTGGATGAATGCCCTCCAGAGCTACACACTGAACTGGCAGAAGAGCTATTTAGGTCAGTGTGTGACACCCCATCCATTGACTATAGAGTAGTCACCAAAACTTACTTTTAATCAGCTCTCAATACTATACAGACAACCTACGAGATTGTCTTGAAATCAGGATTTTGAAGAAAAGAGTAAAAGAAAATAGGAAAGTTAGCAACAAAGCAGAGCTGCCAAGATTTCGTGATTTCACCGGAAGTTCTCTGAAAATTAGCTGACTTTCTCCCATCATGACATACAATTGTATTCTGATTGATGAACAATTTTCCTGAGCACTTATTAAAATCTCCCTACTTAAAACGTGAATGTTGTTAGATCTGCAGTAGGGATATGCAATTTAAAATTGATGAAAATATCATATTTTGCATTATTGTTAACTCCCTTACATACTGACTTTATTCTGAGGGGATAATAATGACAATTTGTTCTTTCATATTTTTTTGTTAAATTTCGCTTTCCTTGTTCCGATATTGAAAATGTGCTTTTTTTTTTTTTGGAATAGATGTTACACAAGCTATTTTTTAGTGTCTCCTGTACAAAGGTGTAGGAGAAAAATTGGATTATGATTGTTTAATTTAATTGTACAATTGTGCACAAAGGTTTTTTCAAAAGAAATTGAAGTTATACCTCTGGAAGTGCAGTTTAAGATCTCCTGGCTCCTCAGTCACAAAGCTAAAGACTAAAAAATTATCCTGTAGCATCTCTGATTTTGTGTCCTATAGTAAAACGCATTTCATAATTAATGTCTGTTTAATAAAATACCTCCAGACCATTAACTCGTGCCTACCAAGACGTTGTCAAAGAGGTCTTCCAGATGATGGCAGGAGGGAATGCAGCCGCCAGGAGAAAAACCAGGGAGGACCTGCAGGAAAAAATCAACGGTCTCTGGAACAACATACGGCAATTTGTCAAAGCTATCAAGCAGTGCTCAGAAGGTAATTTACAGGGACAAGAACTGCACAATTTTGATTTATAGACAAGGTGTGTTGTTGCCATGAATATCATTAATATTTCATCCATACCCAGTTTTAACATCAATAAATAGTTTTTCCCTCAAACAGCAAGAAGATAAATTTTACAAACAGGTTGAAGTGATACATCCAAGCTTGTGTTTTGCATCAAAGTTATAATTTTTTAAAAATATGTAACTTTTGAATAAATATAGAGAAGAATGTACATTTTCTCCTCAAGTGAACACTGAACCCTAATGTCTTTTATTTACCAAACACAATGTTTGTGATACTAGCAGTATTTGTGTCATGGCCAACACATGCAAATCATACTCTGTGCTTAAGCACAATGATACAAACACAACAAAGTACAATTTCATTTCTCAGATTTGCAAAACAGATTTTTTTTTGGACTTATTTCTTTTTCTGATCAGATGAAGATCTGGAGAGCCAGCTATCAAAGTATCTCCTCCGCACCCTCTGTAGTGATGTCACAAACCTCCTGTGCAGTGCAGTAGCAGAACCTGTGATTAATACAGATCCTTCCACCTTCACTCCCGAGGTAAGAGGAATAGTGTCCACTTGACTTTCAATGTTATTGAGCTCACCAGAGCCGAAGGCTTAAAAGAGCTATTGCAATTTTTTTTCTGTTTTTTTTTTTTTTTTAGGGGGGGGGGGGTTTGGTCATCGTGTGTTGTTCTTTATGTGTCATTTGTCATGTGCAAACTTTCAACACTTTCTTATTCTTTAATAAGCATGGTTGTATTTACCAGTGGACCAAACTTGGCAGGAATGATTGTTTTGGTGAGGGGATCAAAGGTTCCTCAAGTGGTATTCCTATCATATCTTATGAAGTGAAACTTTTTCAAGAGAGCCTTATTCTTTTATGTTTATATTTCCTTTACTGTCAACCACAGGCAAAATTGTGTCATTTCTCATTTAACAATGCTGTCCTATGGCACAGAAGTTAGACTAGTAAATGAACTTAATGCTATTCCTGTCAATTTATTTGTTTTCTGGAAATGTACACATTTTAATGTCAAATTTTACCAAGAAACTCTTTTTTTTCCATCACAGATGAGAGTCAACATCATCAGCAAGCTACCAGATGGCATCAAATCAGTCATGACCAAACTGAACAGCTCCCTCTCTGGCAAGGTATATACAATTACTTGTCTGTTCTTATGCACATAGAAGATCATGCATGCATACTACAACTGATTGCTAATGTTGTGAAATTTATGGGTGGTTATTCTCACTGGATGACGAGTTCTAATGTCATATATCAACTTGTTTCCAACAATTGCCTCTTGATCAGCAGAATTCAGTTTACGTGCTTCATAACCTTGCACTAGGGAATCAGGTTCCGGTTGTGAAATAATCTAAAATACACTTTCAAACCACTGTTTAACTGAAGCATATTAAAGGCATTGTATAACAATGTTTCCAGTTTAAAAAAATCTGAGCTACATGATTCCCCATGCTACCAGTGTCTCTGATACGGTCTAAAAATGAAACCCTGAAAAAATTGCAGTTTAAAACGATCATTAAGTGCTGTAAAAAAGTGAAAATCATTGAGAGACCATTCCAGGTTTCCCACATAGACTGCTGTGTTGCAGAATTTCCTATTGGCTGAGAATAATGAATGTGCCAATTTGTATCTGTACATATTGCACTAGTGACAGCATACATGTAACTGTCCGAACTTTTGTGTTCTAGGGTGTTTATTTGTCCATTCAAACACTGTCAGATATGTCAGATAGCAAAGTTCAACAATTTGTTAAACAGGTCTTCCACAGTGTTGTATAGCGACTTGAAAAAAAATGAATATTGTGTAAAGGGTAAAAAAAATGATGAAGATGATGATGATTACATTGACCTCTAAATTGAGATAGAATGTGTCCACTTTATCACTGCCATTCCATGGAGTTTAGAGATGTACTGTCATCCATATTGTGCGCTCTCCACTTTTCTAAGATTTCAAAGGTTTTATTGTACTAGCAATGTCCCGTCTACACACGATATCTTTTCTGTACAGAAAGATTAATGTCCATTTTTTGTCCAGTGGTGGTAGGATTTGAATTTGATGTAATTTATAGGTAGGTTTCATTTTTGTATACACCATTTCTGTTGTTCTTAATAGGTCTCATAATATGTTTTTTTTTTCATTTTATTCTCTCATTTTTCACAATCAAGTAACATATGTACATTTAAGACACAATTTAACATTGTGGACCTTCAATTTGAAAATTTGTAAAACTTCGATGTTTGACCTACATAGTGCCTAAATTGACAAATTAACATCCGAGGATACAAAAAAATTGGAAAGTTATGCGCTGCTACTGGCAAGGTATGCATGGATAAACATGCTGACATCTGACTTACTCATCCAGTGGAGAATAAAGTAGCCTAGATCTATAATACAGTAGCCTGAGAGAGGAAATGAACAAGGTCAAACTGGGTACTTACATATTTCATTCTTTTAAAGCACTAAATAATCACTTTGAAGTACAATTTTTTGAAGGGCATCATTTTTAAATCATATCAAAGACACTTAGAGCATGAAGGATTTTGTAGCTCACATTTTTGTCTCGCCCACCGGAGGTGACGGCAAGACTAAGGGATCAAATGGCGTCCGCCCGTCCGACCGGCGACCGCTGTCACAAATGTTAAAGTTTACCTGCAAGACTCTCTTCGGACACATAACTTGGCAACCGTTGGTCCAATGGTGACCAAACTTGGGTGATAGATGCACATGGAGTACCCGCATGTTGTGGTGCTGTCGGAAGTGACATGGTGAGGTCAAAGGTCAATTTGAGGTCAGCATTAAAGTTTACCCGCAAGACTCTTATCATAAATAACTTTGCAAACATTGCTCCCTTTTTAACTAAACTTGGGTTGTAGATGCATTTGGGGGACCTACATGGTTTGGTGCTGTTGGAGGTCACATGGTAAGGTCAAAGGTCATTTTATTTTAAACGTTAGTGTCCATGTAAGACTGTCTTATAACACATAACTTTGCACATGTTGGTGCAATATCAACCAAATTTGGGTGATAGATGCATTAGGGGTACATTCTGATCATCGTGCCATCAAAGGTCACATGGTAAGGTCAAAGGTCATTTTAGGTCAAACTTGGGTTAAGGATGTACTTGGGGAAATTTACCTTTGTGATATTTAGTCACGGGTGGGCGAGATAATCTTGCTTTTGCTTTGTTAAACTGGTCATTGTTAAATTTTGCCTTTAACAATAATGAAAAATCATAATTACAATTTTAAAAAATGCAGAGTTTGGACAATAGTTATAAGATTTTTTTGTCTAATACATCACTTTGTGTACCACTCTCAAATCAGGATCTGGATGAATTTGTGGAACATTTAGAGCAGTCATGTGATCCCTCCGTCTGTGGTGTCATGCTGAGAAAGGCCGACAAGAAAAAAGACAGGTAAGAGACCTTTAATAACACCAATTAGCTAGGAGCTGATGTTATATTACATTCCCAGTATCATAGTTCTGTGCCTTTGCACTGTAGATATGTAGAGTTGCACCTTGGTACAAATCCACATTGACTTTGTGATCACACTACCAATGATTTTGCTGGTCGAAATCAGATGTGTAGCCAAAGTGAAGTGAATCGACTTACCCAGATTTTATATTTTTAGCTAATGGCCATTAGTACTAGGAGGTCTTTGAAGTAACACCATGAGATTTCATTTGAAGTGTGTGGCTCTGAAAGGAGCTTCACTCAATGACCATTAACTCTTACCCCCAATCTTTGCACGTATGCACTTTTGGCGCCACAAGAACTTTGCATCTCACATTCAAAATTGAATTATTGAGCCTTCCCTGAAAATAATTCAGCAAACAGGGGTTCATGGCCTAGTGCACAAAGAGTTAAACTTGCCCAACAAATCAGCAAGTGTTTTTTTTTTTTGGAGTCACAGTGTCATGCCCCTTTCAACCATGATTCAAATTTTGAAAATTGTAAAAAATAATTGGAAAATACAAACTGGAAATCCTATTGAATACTAGACAAATTCACTGCACAGCTTTGGTGTTAGAACAGAATTTGGTGGCTGGATATATGAGATACATTTTGGTGACTCTAATTTATGTGTATGTGGATCAACTCCACATATTGATCACATGATGGAATTAACTCCACATACTCAGGTCAGAACTACCTACATGAGGTGGTTTTGACACTGCAAAGTTATAAATATCGTGATCACTCTTAGCCGGATCGTGAGGTCAATCTAGGTTTGAGTAGGTGTAATGTGATCACATCCTAGGAGACCTCTAATAATACCACCAACCCAGCCAACAGCTGATGTTAGATTACATTGCCAGTACAGTGCACTCTCGTTATAAAGAACACTGATATAACAAACTTTCATTATAAAGAAGTAAAATTTCTGGTCCCATTTCTTGGATTTACTTTGTATTCTATTGTGTTTGCAACCCTGATATAAAAAAATTTCATTATAAAGAACAAATTTCATGGTCCCGAGGACTTCGTTATAATGAGAGTGCACTGTATTGTAGTTCTGAGTTAGTTTGGTCAGTCTTTCATTACAGCCCAAGTATAGTTTTGGTTGAAAAGACAACTTTTTCATCAATCCTTTACATAGTATTGTATTGGCACCTGAAACATTTTCCATTTTGAGAACTGTCTCAAAAATAAAAATTTAAGTTTCAGAGTGAGCAATTTTCAGTGCAGTGATAGATCGTATAAAGTAGGAGTCACTAAAAACGCAATAAGAGAGAATTTATTCATTTGTCATTATTTACCGAAGCTGTACTTGGGCTTTAACTCTGAATGTGTCATTGGTACAATTTTCAGTTAGTGCCATAAATATAAAAAAAGGACAATACTAAATTTCTTCATTACATTTTGCATAGTATAAGATCAGTGATTCCTAAATCACTCATACAACTTTACATTGGGTATTTTCCTACAAATCGAGGGATTTTTATCACAGATTTTCTTTGTGTTATGAGGAAAACTTGGACATTTTCTGTACACTAGTGAATATCTGTTCATTTAAAATAACATGACAAATACCCTGTACCTGCAGAAATATCCACAACATTGTAATGAAAATTTCACTGTTAGAATGAGTGTACTACTTTTCTTTACAACACAACACATTTCTCCATCACGCATGATGCGTAGATAGTTATATCTGTTCAAACACTGCAAAAGTTGATCCATGTGAACTGCTGTTTGAAACTATTTAATGTCACAAAACCATTCTTAGTCAATCCCAACAAGGACATTTTTGATGTGGGATATGATTTGGTATATCAAGTCCAGATTATGCTATATAATGATAAA
Source organism: Eucidaris tribuloides (assembly GCA_001188425.1). NCBI lineage: Eukaryota > Metazoa > Echinodermata > Echinoidea > Cidaroida > Cidaridae > Eucidaris > Eucidaris tribuloides. The sequence continues at coordinate 21,444 of JZLH01S0067087.1, forward strand.
AGAACATGAGATTTCACTTCATTGATATGTCTTTTTTTTTACAGACAAGCAGTCTTCCATCATCGCCAGATGCTGTGTGAGCAGCTGAAGAATGAGTCTGACCCTGCCATGGCCCTACATCTCACTGTCACCGTCGCCTTCCAGAACGCCACCCAGTGTATGTTGCATGCACCAGGAAGGTAAGTCCCTCCCACAAATAAAAAACGATGAAAAAAAATGGGTTATGCGATCTCCCGTTTTCAAAATATAAACGATATGTCAAGGCCATTTGCTCTAGTTGCATGTGTAGCATATTCTGGATTTCAGACACTGGCTGTAGCTTTCACCCAATAATTGTAAAGTTGTGAAGAATTTACCTGTTTCTGCATAACTTAGGCCATTTGACACTGGTCCAGTTATACTTAGGTGCGCAGGCGTACGCAGGATTTTGTTGGGGGGTGATCATCCACGACCAACTCCTACGTTCAACATTTTTCCCGGCCACGCCAGCTGCCGAAAACTTGCTCTGGTGGGGGGGGGTTGAGACAAAAATTGCCAAAATCCAAGACAAATCTACATTTATTTCTTGTTTTCATGGTTATTTCACATTTTCAGACACCCCCCCCTAGCGACGAAAAAGGGAGGTGATTTCGTGAAAAAAAGGGGGGTGATTACGGTCAAAAGGAGGTGTTTACGGTCAAAAGGGGGTGTTTGGGGGTGTTAACACCCCCCTCTTGTAAAAGGGAGGTGTTTGAAAACCCCAAACACCCCCCTGCGTACGCGTATGCTTAGGTGACCCGATACAACTACAGCTTTAATTGACAACAGCTTTAATTGTTTACTTAATGATATGAAAATACCATTTGGCTACTAGCCTAGTGTCCTAGTGTAACGGTCATGTACATTCAAAATGATAAAAGTGGCCTTACGACCCATTTATTCAAATCAAGTTTTTAAAAACACAGGCTACCATTGTGGAGCTTCAAGTTAAAAAATTGTCAAACTTTGCTATCTGAGCCACATAGTTGTGTTTGGTAAAAAAAAAGATTGGAAATTTATGCTGCTACTGGCAAGATATGAATGAATAAACAATTAGTACTTGGGCCGAGTATAGAATAGCCTAGTTCTACACACAGTAAATCTATGGGAGGAAATGGGCAGGTGAATCCGGTCAACTTACGATTTTCACTTTTTAAAGCACTAAATAATCATTCTGAAATACAATTTTTTTCAGGGGTTCATTTTTAGACCTTATCAAAGACACTTGGAGCATGGAGAATTATGTAGCTCACATTCTTTTTAACTGTGGTCAATGTTAGCCTGTGGCTTTCAGGGTAATTATTTTCTTCAAACTAACTTTTCTGCCTGAAGGTCTTGTGAGAGGTTTTGATAAGTGTGAATGAATACATTATGAATGATTTTAGCCCCCTTCCTGGATTTGACTCATATTGGGTTTGCAAATCATGAACACAATTTTTAAACGGTATGCATAAAATTGGAATACGTTAGTAAACTGGTCTTTTGGTCCTGATGACCTTCATGTGCACATTTTATATGTTGCAATTAACTCAGACTGGTATATTGAGGTATTAAATGCTCACTACTTTTATTTCTTATTGGTGTTTACACATCTGTGTTTTTAGTTTGGTGACACTCCACCTGATAACTCATAGTTTGTCAATATTCACATTCAATATTAAATGTTTGTTTTGTTTTGTTTATACCATAGGTGTGTTCCCCAAATCATCAACTACTTACAAAAGCACCTGACGCCAGACCAGCACCAAGTCCTAGTCCAGTACCAGGAACTAGTCCAGAAACAGATGGCCCTGATCAGAGAGAAGGAGCAAAATGAGAACAGCGCCCCCACAGGGGAGAGTGAGGACACTGAGGTGGGACCCAAGCTGAGAGAGCTCCTCAATAAGATCAAAGACGTGGCTTTGGTGAAGAAAGGCTCTGCGGCTGCTAGTGAAGACTAGTGAAATGTTTTATGGAAATACTTGGCTCGGAAAATTTTGGAAGTAATGGATTGATCCACTTACTACATGTATGTGAAATATAAAAAAGCAAGAAAGTCTAAAAAGACTGGGCTATTATTGACGCCTGAGAAGAACGTGGGGGAGGGGGGCCAAAGGGACCCCACCCCCCAGTCCGAGATCTCGACCGGGGATGGCACAATCAGTGCAAAATTTTGCATGCACATAGAGTCTCATGTAAATTACTAAATTGCATTATAACATTTTGAAAAAATGTTCATTGTTTATTCATAATTATGCAAATATATGCATGAAATCATGTTTTTGCCAATCAATCACTAAAGAAGCTTATAAAATGCTAGTTTTTTCCTACATTTTCTGGAAAAGAAATTGCTGTATCAAAATCAATTTCTTATGGATTTCACTGTTTGTGAACATTTCTTATTCATGTAGCCTTTATTTCTTTTTTTGACCTTTTGGTTTTTTTTTCTTTCACGCGAAAGTTGTAAACATTTATTGGAACATAATTGTGCTAAAATAAATTGATTTTCAGGCATTGACAGTAAAAATAATCCATTTCATTCTCTTAATAAAAATAATCATATTCATACGAGTTCATTGAAAACACACCTTTTTTATTGACTTTGTACACAAAATCACATTTTAAGCCATTTTCAGTCCGACGAGCACTAACAAAAGTTATGTAATATTGGAATTGTGCACCCGGGCGACACAAATTTGGTCTCAAAACATGCAGGAAACTTGGAATAAAAAAGTCATGAATGCCGTGATAAGAGCTTTATGCATTACGGAGTTATCGTACAAAATGTCGAGGGGTTCCTGAAAAGTCTCCCACCCCCCAGTTTTTTTAGGGTTAAAGGCGTATGAAACTCAGACATACATTTGTCTGCATTCAGAGAAGACAAAACATTAAGAAAAAGAAAATAGTGAAAATTCAACAAAATTTGGTTAAATCATTCAAAGTTGTTTTAATCCTTATTATGGAGGATTCTTAAATTGGCAACTCTGCCACTTTTTTAATTGAGCGTGTGGAGAACTCCCCATTGATTTTGTTCACCTGTCTCATCATTTCTTATCAAAAATCCAATTTCCTCTTGTTTGTTGTTGAACTATGTAACAGCAAAAATGATACTGCATTCATTTCTGAAAGAATTGGCTCTCCTCACTGACATCTAAGGAAAAAAATTCTGAAAATTTACATACAAATTCATTACGGAGTTCTCTCATCACAATGATGGCCATGATGATGATGATAATGATCATGATCATGGTGATAATGATGATAATGATAATGATGATGATGATGATAATGTTAATGATGATGACTCTGAAATTTCTGAAAATGTGCATGCAAAGCCAATTGGGAGTCCTCCTCACCCTCATCAAAAAAAGTGATATTGAGTTGCCAATCTAAAAAAGTTTGAATATTTATAACTCTTGAACGTTTCGTGCAAATTGGTCAAACTTTCACTCTTTTCTTTCTCTTCTCATTTTGTATTCTCTGAATGCACATAGTTTTCATTCCCCTTTAAAGGCAAGGTTCACCCTGAGGTCAAGTTAGTTTTAATAAAAGCAGAAAAATACAAGAAACATATTAATGAAGGTTCGACGAAAATCCATCTAAGAATAACAGAGTAATGGAATTTTAAAGTTTTGAATTTCTGACGTCACATGCGAGCAGCTCCCCATATGTCATGTGATATAAAGTCCATAAAGTACCATTTTCTCAGAAATTTGAAAATGATTTTACATATGTGCATTCAATATATCATCAGAAACATTATTTTATACAAGCTTCTATGAAAACAAAAGTTCAATTATCATGAACCATTAAAAAATTGCAATTTATGGAATTTTTATTACATGGCATAATGGGGAGCTGCTCGCATGTGACGTCACGAAATTAAAACTTTGAAGCTTCATAACTCTGTTATTCCTTGGTGGATTTTCGCCAAACTTTCATTGATATGTTTCTCTCATTGTTCTGCTTTTATTAAAATCAACGTGATGTCAGGGTGAACCTTGCCTTTAATCATAGTAAACTGTGCTGCTTGTTGTTAAGGTTCAAATGGTAATGACAATAAGGGGTCCACTTACCCCTTTCCAGTTTTGCAAAAATGTGTAACTGCTATTAAATTTAGCACACAGTCTTGTGATAATGATGGTTTAGCATATAGTGTTTTGAATCAACTTACAATAGCAAAGTACACTAAAACCTGTCTATAGTGGCCACCTAAGGAAAACAAAAAAGTGGCCTTTATAGACAGGTGGCTGCTATACACAGGTTCTTTAACGTGTGTTTGGTCTCCAAGGGAATCATTTTAGTGGACACTATAGACAGGTTGGCTGCTGTAAAGAGGTGGCTGCTAAAACAGGTTTGACTGTATTTTGTGTTAAGAAAATGTGGTCAACATATTAAATTCTATTATAACATAAACTGCTCAGAAATCATTGAGTCTGTAAGGATAGTTTGGGCTGGACACATTGTTTTCCTCATAAGATGACAACTGGAATCACTGCCCTAAATATACCCCAATCCTAATGTAAACATCATTTTGTCTGTATCTTACCTCTTACCTTTAACCTGATTATTGCCCTAACTTTACCCTAATTCTACTTGCAACCTCCCAAGCTTTCTGAATTTTGAGGAAAGAATCTGAATTTTTACCATTCCCAGATCTTGTTTTGATATGATTTTCTAGTTTTTTCTTACTAATTTTACTACAATCCCATATGGGAAATACTGTTCCTTTCTTATTTTTGAGCAAAATCATCCCTATATCTCAGTTAGAAAGGTTGGAAGGTCTGTACTTGTAATCCAAAACTTCCAATATCCTAACACAGCTTCCACTCAATTGCCATTTTATAAAAAAAAACAACAACAACAACAACAAAATAGTTACTGGTATCTGATTTCTTTATGTGATGTGTTCAGGCAACACACCTATGACCAAAGCCACATCAAAGCACACTAGCTGAGGTTAGTACTTGTCAGTGGTTGCAAGCAAGATTGATGCTTTGTTAAACTGAAAATAATACAAAATCAATACAATTCATATTTTAATCATTTAGATTTTTTTTTCAATAATTAAAAACAATAAAGAGGTAATTTTGTTTATGAATACCTAAGCACTGCCCCATAAATGGAAAATATGGGTTGATTTCATAAAATTGGGATCAATCCATCATTTAAACATAAAATTAAATCTTTGATTTTTCCTTTTTTATACCAAAAAGTGAAGAAACAAATCGATTTGTTAAATGACTTTGCCATAACTTTTGTCACATGACAAATTTTTGTATGGATTTCTTTGTTGAAATTTGAATCAAATAATTTGATTCAAATCTGCCAATCATCCAATTATACTTGCAAGTTCTGTAAACTGCATTTGGACGATTAGAATAGATAATTTCTTGACAGAATGATTGTTGTTTGTGGTAAACACATACACAAAATCTTGTACAAAATGATGTATTGTAGAATATGCTTCTGATCAGACAGCAAGACACCATTTGCAATATTTAGTATCACCAAACTACCGTTGTAATGCGTACATTAAGTCATTGCTGCTAGATTTTTCTTTGAGGTTTTTTTTTCAGACACCAAAAATTAAAAATAGAAAATGTGTAATCGGGTGCTAAGAACATCTTGGAAAATAATAGAACTCCAGGAAATCCTGGATAGGACCTCGTTTAGGTAGACACATATATGGCAAAATTTCTGTATCATTATTATTTATTTTGTCTGTCTGTATATCTTTTAAGATATTTTTTGCTTTTATTTTTGTTTTTGTGTGTACTTTGTCCTATTCTCACATGTAATGGTCAAGTTGGTCGCAAATTTATTTGTGAATAATTTTGCCAAAAAAGTTCATTTCTTGACAGTCAAAAAAAGTGTCTTGCTTATAACATGACCACACAATGGTCTAAAATTTCACTGTTCAATCAGATTTCTTTATTCTTATTTTAGTAATATCCACACTATTTATCATTTAGTATCAGCATTGGGCACTTTATGTTGTCTCTAACTGTGGTTGCATGTCTCTGCAACCTTAGTTTATTAAAGCAGATAGTGAATTTATGTAGTAACAATGTCACAATATATCAATACATATAAAATGTAAAGTATAATTTCTCAAATATATTCAATCGAAATTAAAGTGTATGAGTGTGTTTCTATTCGTGTCGGAAAAAGCTAAAAGGGCATATAGAGGACAGAGAGTGAGACTGTGTATATATTAGTATTTGTCTTGGTGTGGTTGTTTTATGTGTGTGTGCTCAGATGTACGTGTGTGTGTGTAATGGAATGAACCAAAGTGTGAATACTGTGAGTCATAAGTCATATCTTTGTCATCGTTCAAATGTTATTTTTTGTAGATTTTCTTGCTGAAATACAATATTATTCAATCCGTTAGATGGGTGTTTAAAGCCACAGGCTGACATTGACGGAAGTTTTAAAAAAATGTGAGCTACGTAATCCTCTATGCTCTAAGTGTCTTGGATAAGGTCTAAAGATGAAGCCCTGAAAAAGTGGATTTCAAAATGATGATTTAGTGGTTTAAAAAAAGTGAAAATCTACAAGCACTCAAAGTGACCGGATTCACCTACCTATTCCTCCCGTAGACTTACTGTGTGCAGATCTAGGCTATTTTATCCTCCACTGGAGTGCAAATTGTTTATTCATTTATTATCTTGCCAGTGACAAGATAACTTTCCAAACTTTTGTATTCTAGGGTGTTTATTCATTTAAACACTACTATGTAGCTCTGATATCGTAGTTTGACAATTTATTTTAAATTGAAGCTCCGTAATTTTAGCCTGTGGCTTTGAAACCCATCGTATCTCACTTCTTCCCATCTATATCATTTCATAAATGACAGAAGAGTTGAAAGCAGCATCTCCCAGCTCGTAGCTTTCCCCGGGCCTTGTCTATCCACGATTGCTACCCGGCAACAATTCTGACGCAAGTACTAGTTAGAACCTTGCGTCTAATACGCCTTGACCCTCGAATTTACCTCCCGACAAATGCGATACTTTCCCAGCGATCTGTAAAATCGTCAAACGTCATAAATTATGACAAAGGGAACAGCCAAATTAAGACAATAGATGGCTCGGTGGTGTACACAAAAAGCCATTTCTTGCGATAACCCCTGAGAAACCAGACTGATACCGGCTGTTCAAACAACGGTCCCGGGGTAAAAACTTTCATAGTAAATGTCCAGTGTTTTGTGTGTGTGTGTGTGTGTGTGTGTGTGTGTGTGTGTGTGTGTATGTGTATGTTTTGGTTTTATTTTATTTATTTCGTTTGTTTTTACTCCCTTTATCTATGTTGAAGAGAGTTCTGTTTCAATATTCTGTGGCGTAGGTGCGATATGACTGTCACTTGGTATTAAAAATCACAGGATGTGTTCATTCACATTTCCCCTCTCTTTCTAGTCATGGTTTATTTGGTATATAGACAATCATCATTCCTTCCAAGATGCACAGCAAGCTTGTTCAAAGTTAATGATTTGCAATGTGTTATCCCACATGTATCCGTCCCACACCAGAACTTGAAAAAAAAAATAAAATGCACATGGGCGTTGAAAAACTTGAAAGAGACACTGGTATAAATGTTAGTGTGGTGACTGGGAAGCTTTTGGAAAGGGCTGTAAAGAAAGTGACGCGTCCAACCTTACAGCGTGAAAAGTCAGGCGTTGAAGGATGTTGATGGTGGTGGTGGTGGTAAAGAGGAGGACGATGACTACGACGACGACGACGGTGATCAGGCTGTTGATGAAGATGAGGAAGAGAAGGAGGAGGAGGAAGAAGAGATATAACTCGGCAAGTATGACAATCAAAATAATCCCTTCATTGACAATAATTTCTTCAGCCCGGTCGCAATTTTGGCCACCTAAATGGGCTTTGTAAATGAAAAAAAAATTGATAAGAATTAGATATGGTAGATATTGCACGTTTACTGCAAAGCGTCATTTTTGGACTTTCTCCATTTCGGAAAAAAAAATAGTTTGTGACTTCACATATTTTCACCAAAGGATAAAACCATTATGAAAGAACGATTTTTTTTTATTGATTTCCGTAAAGCTCAAGTTTGATTCTAGCAAAATGTTTCAATAGTAATTTTCTCGACAGGGCAAAAATCCATAGTATATACCTTCTGAATATCTGATTAATAATCTATAGACCTAAACTGGGTCTTTATGTATCTACAATGTATCTGCATTTGCAAGTTTTAGAAACTATGAGTACAGCTCTTATGAACAATTCTCTGTGCTAAAACGCATGCATACAGATAATTATTCACAATTTTCGTATAATACATTTAAAAAACCCACTGGGGCTAATACTTGAACGGGAATCACCCGTATCACCCCACCAAAAGGCGTTGCGCCGATCCCCAAAGTGGCGCGACTGAGAACCGGCCGGGAAGCGGTGCACAGGAAGCGATATACGTTTAGTGCGTTCCCGCAAAGCTAACACATTTTCTAAAGCCAAGTCTCGGGGGAGTTACGGCTCGCGAGATGGCTCGCCCCTCGCGCGACGTCCCCGAAACAAGAAAAGCAATGTAACAAAACAAACGAAAGATCGGCAAGAAGTGTAACCGATACGCCATCGTTTGCTATGCATAGGCATCGTACTATGTACCGTCGGAAATAAGATCCTTTTATTGATTTGGAAGATAAATAGTACGGAATGAATTGTAAAATCACACTGTCCGGGCAGGTGGAATGATGCGACGGAGACGTAAAACTGAATAAAGAAAAACCCACGTTTCCACTCGCCGTTTTTCAAACTTAAAAGCCAACTTAGTTCAATTTGTCCACCACCCGTACTTATGTGCACAGGCGCGCTTGTGCAAAATACAAGCCATGCAAGATCGAAACCGAATACTGTTTATATAATTTTGTCATTTTTTATTTGGCACGCTCGTTCAAACGGTGTTCAAACGTTGATAAGAGTTGGCCGCGGGTTATGATCGAGCTCATAAAAACCGTTCGATATTGGTAAAGTGCGCCGTGGCGAATGCACTACCGGTGTTACATAACACCAGAACGAGGTAAGGGCCTCGCCTCACACAAAATATTAATCAAGTTAACACCTACAGCGAAATTGCTAATAAATATTGAGAAAGACGCGCCAGCGATGTTCATTGAAAAGGTACAATATGTTTATTTGTTGATCTAATTTGGGTATAATTTAGAAAGTCTACGTCTCGACAAGTGTAAATACAGAGGGGTGATATATAAACAGAAAGACAATTTCAGTTAGTCAATTGAAACGAAATACTTATTACAAACTAACATTT
>JZLH01S0067143.1:13734-28905 GCA_001188425.1 Eucidaris tribuloides
GGTAAACACCGGTATTTACCACCCGGTATTTACCGCCCTGTATTTACCAGCCAACCCTGCTGCTAAGCCCCATCACGATACTGAAGGTGGCATAAACATGGAGCATAGAATTAATTTGAAGTTCCTTGGTTCAGTTGAGCAGGGGCCTAACTGAATGTCTTGAGCTTCTCCAGAAGGCTTGTGGAGAAATTGCAATGTCACGGGTTGCATCTTCTCCATAAGCCTACTAGAGAAGTTTGAGACACTTGGTTGGACTCCCTTCCCCCCCCCCCCCCCCCCCGAACCAAATGAGGAATTTCAAATTGATTCATGCTCCATGTGTGTGCTACCTCTAACCCTGTTGTGTAGCACGTCCCTGCTATACCCCGTCATTGACGGGGCCTAGCAGGGACGTGCTACGCAACAGCCCGAGTAGGGGCACAGAGTGAGATAGGTGAACAATATTACAACATAATGTTGATGAGATGTTGTGCAACACAGTGATATGGGCAGTCAGTCGATTTACAATGAGTTGTAGGCGAAGCTGTTACAGTCTCATTTATTTTTTGCCACTCCTTACACATAGTACGTACATTTACTGTACAGTCAAACATAGATGGATGCCATGAAAATTTGATATTGAAGTGATTATATTTATTTATATTTTTGGGGGTGGAGCTTTTGATTGTGTCAACTCTAAATGTGTCAAGCATTTTTTAACATTACCACATTGCGCAGATTTTTTGTTGTGTTATCAACTCTGAACAGTTATAACTTTTATACATGAACCAGAAAAGTGACTAATAACAAACATTTCCCCTTCTTTTAAAATGACTATCAATGATATGACAGTCAAATCGTTGTAAAGCTTCCTATGGGTTCAATTTCTATCATCATCATAAACTTCTGCTCAATGCAGGTAATTGCTTGCTTATTTCTCATCATGGAAAAAACTTCAAGACAAATCCTTCCAGCCAGAATATACACTCTTGCCAGTGAATAATGCTTCAACCCATTTGGTTCTTGAGCCATTTTAACTTTCAGACATGTCATTTCCCTTTAAACAATCAGTGAATGTACATTATTTATTTCTTTCATTGATCTTGCCCAGGAACTGAACCTCAATGACATTGATCCAGTGAAGAGTAAGACGAGAGGCCAAACATCCAAGTCAAGTGAGACGGGCAAGACGAGACGCTTCACTAAACTCAGCCGAAAGTATAACAAACTCCAAGAAGAAGAAGAGGACACTAAGATCACGATGGAGCTGCGAAGACGAGGAAACGACGAGAAAACAAAGTCATCATCATCGGATTCATCATTTGATTTCATTCATAAAATCACAAAGTCCAAAAAGGGTTCAGACAGTGGCATTCTGTTGAGCAACGATGACTGCAACATTAGCCCAATTATGAGCAAAGGGGATAGCCACAAACGACTCGACACGAGATTAGCTTGTGAAACAAGTACGCCATGCGATGAACAGGAGTCCGAACGTGAAACAAAAATGTCCTCAGAAAAACTCTCTCGTGTTACGCGTAGGAGAGCGAGAAGGGAATACAATTCACCCGGTTTACACGTTGGTGGCCGTTTGCGGGCCAAACGACGTCGCGTCGTGCACGTCGTGTCGCAGATCTTGGACTTCAGCGATGAAGGCTTGGTACTCCCGATGACAAAAATTCCTCAATGGCAGTTAAGATCCAGAAAGCAAGATATCTCAGATATAGCGACTCATCTGTCCGCCATCATCTTGGAAGACTCTCTCGACAACGATCTCGGCAGAAGCAAAACACGGAGTCCTAAAGATCAGCGGGGAGAGTGTCATTCTCTCGATGGCAGTAATTTGAGTTCATGTTCGGTAAAACTTACACGGTTACAGCATATTTCAGATCAAGAAATATCTGAGGCTTTAAGTTACAGCGAGCCAACTGCCGAACCCAAGAGCGATTGCAAACCATTATTAAGGAACCGTAATGCAGACAACATAATTAGCAGTGTTTGTACCCCTCTCACCAACAGGCATCTCAGTCATGTTGGAATGGATAGTTTTAAGGTAAGGTTTTTTTTCCACCAAATGGTATCATGTACCACCACTGATTTAATTTAATTTACTTGCTTTCTTATTTGTTGATTTTGTTGTTGTCTTTTTTTTTTCATTGATCATTTGTTTTGTACATCTCATCTCAGTCATAAGCTGAAAATGACTTACTCCTTTCAGAACTTGTACAGTTACATTGTATCTTAATACTAGATAGATAGATAGACAGATTCATAGATATATAGATAGATAGGTAGATAGATAGACATACATAGATATATATTATATATAGATAGATAGATAGACATACATAGATATATATTATAATAGATAGATAGACATATAAACACAACAAAAAAAGTAACTACCCCCTTTTTCAACATACTAAAACTTTTTAAAGAAACGGTTTTGATAAAAATAATTTGGCAAGGGTTTTCCTACACTAATTGACTAACTTCACGTCCCCTGGCACTTTTCGCATATTTTACGCTTCAGTGAGTTCAATTTAAAAATTTCTATCCTTCCTCAATTTTGAAATTGTATAATCCATGAAGTTTATCGAAAAAAATTGAAATCCAATATTTTTCAGCAAAACATATATCTTAATGTGTTGTACGAACATGAGAGTTCGTAACCATGTCATGGTTAAGTGAGCACACTTTATAAAAAAAACAAAAAATTTCATTATTTAGCATTATTTTGGCATAAGACTTGACTCTTGTGACTTTTGAAAAGTGGCATTTTGCCTTTAATGCATGCTCACTCATGCGTGGCTCGACAGATCAATTACATTTTCAAACAGAAGTTAATCAATAAGTGTAGAAATACTCCTGCCAAATTATTCTGTGAAGAATCATTTCGTTAGAAAGTTATGGTAGTTTGAAAAAGGGGGTAGTTACTTTTTTTGTGTGTGTAGATATCTATTATAGATAGATAGATAGATATAAAGAGATTCATGTATGAAAGTTAGGAGAACTCCTTTCTTATTGTATGTAGCTGCAATAAAATACTGTGATTAGTGTAAACTTGTAAAAATGAAAACTCGGTTTAATTTCACTAATTGTGTCTGTAGATTTCTTCAGTGGTTTACTGTATGGAGCAGGGATTTTCAAATGACAGGGCACTGTAAAAATCCTCAATCCTGTACATTATCATCCATTCTCGTTTACCCCCCTGACAGGTGGCCTTAACCCCAACTCGGAGTAAAGCCACGGGGAAGATGCTATCACCGAGGCAGAAACTACTCGCCCAGTGTGACCAGGATGACTTCATCGACTTCACCACCACCATACCACCTAGCATGATGAAAAAATGTGTCAAAATAGGAGAGGGTGTGTACGGGGAAGTCTTCCGCTCAACAAATACTAGTCGTCAGTCAGTTGCTCTCAAGGTGATTCTTTTCTTTCTTTCTTTTTTGTTTTGTTTTGTTTTCCATGAAGTCTGACTTTTGAATATCTGATCTTGAAAATTGATGAAATGTACATCTTGTGACATGTTTTGTCACTTCAACAGTACAATTGCAATGATATAAATGGAATGATAGAAATATTGTCTTTATGATGTAAAACTTGAAAATGTCAGAATTCAAATATGATAATGAAAGCAAGCTGTCAGCTCTTCATGCTTGTGACGGGTAGAAAAATTTCATTCACATCATTCATTTGCTATTCCTTTGTGTTGAATTCAAGAAAGACATTTTCTTAAAGGCATCCGATCATATAACAATGTTTCATCTGTACATATTTCATGAGAGACAGCAAAACTGTCTGAAGTTTTGTGTTGATGGGTGTTTATTTGTCCATCCAAACACTGTCAGACGTGTCAGATAGCAAAGTGTGACAATTTTATGAATGGGGCTTCCACAATGTTTTTGTATGTCTTGTTGTAGTATATTTCTGCTAAATTAAGTAGTGGAATTGTGTCCTGAAGGTACAGTAAAGCCAACCATTCTGTATTTCCTGTATTTGTCATGGGTCTTTAATTCACTGAAAATGAACTAATTTGAAAATTTAGGATTCATGTTCTGTTTTGCTGAGAGCTGCCCTGCCTGTAAACACTTGTTTGCCAGGATTATGCGCAAACGGTAAATAGAACAAGTGAAGAAGAAATTGCCAAATTTGTAGGACACAATACTTACACAGAATTGTTGTTTTGGTGGGTTCAGTTGATCAGTTCACACATTGGGGAGTGAATACAAAATATTAACCCTATCTCTGCCAGGGTATTTTGGGAGGTCATATGGCCGGGGGGGGGGGGGGTACCGTCACAGGCCCCCCCCCCTTCAGATCTCGGCCGTCGACTGCGCGACCGCGACGAAAATTGGCACGCATGTCGCCAGTGACCTAATCTACAAAATTGTATTGTTATTTTATTCTTGAAAATTGTTTTAGTTGATTATGCTAATTTATGTGTTATTAATCTGTGAAATCATACTTTTTGCTCTAACTCACTAATTAAAGCTCCAAATGTGCTAATTCTTGGTGTACATGTAAAGACCCTTTGTGGTGTTCTTAGCAAATGTACCTGAAAAAAATGCGATATTAGAATCAATTTCTAATGTATTTTATTGTTTTCACAATTTCTTATGTTTGAGTTTGAGTTTGAGTTTATTTGCCAACAACACGTAATAAATGATACAAAATATATTTACAAAGACAACAAAATGTAAGTTGTAGAAGCTGGCAATTGGAAACCAGAGTATAGCACAGGTGCTAATCAAGTCTGGCCCCAAAATGCTCATTCTCTACCAGGTAATTTGTACAAGGAAATGCATAACAAAAGTATATATGTAATAAGTAAACAAATATTAAACAACATGAGAAATGATACAAAATTAATTAAAATAAGCATGAAACGTATAAAAAAAAACCACTTTTTTACTGTACAGTAAAGTGGTACATGTATAAGGCAAGATGATTAACGAACATAAAGTTTAAGTGTTCCAGAAAAATATTAGAAACAATATAATGTAATTATTTAAATATAGGTAAGTATGGTTCTGATCATAAGCAAATAATCTAAAAGGTCTAGTGTGTGCGGAAAGCTGATCTCGTTTTCTGTTGCTTTGAGTGATAGTCTTAGGCAGATTATTCCATAGAGTAGCACCTTCACATGATATAGAAATTTTGCCTTGGGTAGTTTTATTAATTTTATACGGCTGTTAAGGTGCTGTCTCCCTTTTTCTTTGTTGAGGTATTGATTGTGTATTGATAAGATGACATATAGTTCTATTACAGATATTGTTGCGAAGATGATTACTGTACTAGGGTCATACTATAACATGATATACTGATATGCCTGATAATGCAACTTGATAAACATTTAAAATCTTCAAATCTTTAAAGCAGGGTTCAGAGTGGCTGTTCTATATAAACTAAATGTTATGGCACGCACCCACCATTCTTCTGATGTTGTTGCAAAATACTACTGAGATTAGTCTTGCTACGTACTCCCCCATACCTGCAATACCATAACGTGATTGTGTTGGTATGAACTTGAAATAAGCATTATACATAGCTGTAGTGTATATTTTTTGGTACAAAATGTCGTAAGCGTTATAATATATTATCCCAACCTTTTTCCTTACACATTCGTTTTACTGATTAGGATTTGGGCCTTCCAAGTTAAATGTTGGTCAATTTTGACTCCTATGAACGATGCTACATCAACTTGCTTTATTTCTTTTCCAGCTATCATTAGATTACCATTAGTATTTATTTTTCTTTTACGACCTCTTATCAACATGAAATGGGTCTTACTAGGATTAATTGTAAGTTTGTTTGCAATGCACCATTTTTGGATTCTTTGCAAATTTTCATTCACGACAGAGCAATCAATGTCACTGTGACCTGTTGGAAAAGTGTGAAACAAATTAGAGTCATCTGCAAAAAGTCTAAAATTAAAGTAGTCTGTAACAGATGGCAAATCATTAATATATAACAAAAATAAAGTTGGACCAAGAACAGAGCCCTGAGGGACTCCGCATTTGATTTGAAGATTCTGGGACTTTGTGTCCTTGTACTGCACAAACTGATGTATTTCTATGTTTTTTCGACCTTTTGTTTTTCATTGTTTTTTCGATGAAATTTGTCGGTGACACTTATGCAATCACAAATAGCATAAAATTAAGTAATTTGAATCAGTAAAAGCAAAAATATTCATACCTTTATGATTTTGGACTGAAAACACAATTTGTATTGAAATTGTACACAAAATCATGTTTTTGAGCAATTTCTGGTGCGACATGCATGTACAAAATTATGCCTATCTTCAGGACCGCGTACCCGGGCGTCGCAAATTTGGTCTTAAAAGATGCGGGAGACTCGGAGGAAAAAGTCATGAAACGTCACGGCGAAAGCTTTTCGCATTGCGGACATATTGCGCGAAACGTCGAGGGGGGGGATCTAGCTACCAGAGATAGGGTTAAAGGAACATGTCTGGCACTAAATTATGATGGAATTATGTTCGGATCACTTTGAAAATCGAGATCAATTGTAATAAGATATGCAGAATATTATTATTAGAATATTTTTTGTTTCTTTCTTCCAAACTTCATATTTGTTTAAAAATAAAAAGTATGGGAGTTTGTGTTTTCCAGAAACACAATCAACAACTGCACGTTCATTTCTTGAAATTTATTTGCAATATTCTGCACATAGAAATTTACATTAAATATCAAAACTCTCTGTTGTTATCTTGAAAAAAATAGCATTGAACGTCATTCCATCAAAGAAGGAAAATATGCACAGAATAATATTCAGGCATTGTAGAAATACAAAGGCGCATGAATGAATATGGGATCGATGCAAGTCTATGCATGTGTTGTAGGCCCATGTACTATTTCTGTATGTGCCTGTTCATGATTGATTATTAACATCATTGCTTCCGTTCTCTTTTGATTTGTTGATACTTGTAGATTATACCTATCGAAGGAGATTTTGAAGTAAACGAGGAAAACCAGAAGACCTTTGAAGAAATTCTTCCTGAAATTGTCATCTCCAAGTAAGCACAAATTCAAAGATTTACACTCTGTGTCACAGAATGACAAAACAACTAAAGCAGTTCAAATGCATTGCAGAATCACAGTCGATGGGTATGCCACCACACTGACACTCCCATGCCAATTTCATTTCAGTTGCAATGCCTCATGCATGCGTGTACTCAATCTGATCAGCAGTAAAGTTACCATGGTATTGAGGTGAAATCAGATATGTACAAGGCATTGTGACATCTGACCTTTAACCTTGCAACTCCAAAATCAAATTACTTTGTTGTTGCATCTCTTAACCCATTGGCTATGGGAACCATACTTGTCCTGTGATAACTCTAGATGGAAATTACAGATTTCCTGAGGGCAACGGGTCGACATGCCAGTCCTATTAGTGTTGCACGACTCCAGGATTTTTGGGAGTCGACTAGTCGCCAATCAAAAGTAGCGACTCCGACTATTTGCCGACTCTTGGCAAACTACATGTACAAACTATACAATGACTGTTCAGTGTCCTCCTTCAATGATTTCAGTGACTTTCATGTGAAAGCAGTCCATTGTTGTCCAATTTCATTACCAATAATAATGGTTAAGTTCATTTTCAAATTATATTTGAACTTATGTTGTTTCAACTGTGATTACGATCATTCAAAAATTGACTTTCTACCATAGTCCCACACATTGTCATTGATGTTTTGACTGGTTTATGGAGTCGATTCTGCCGTTTCTAAAGTCGGAGTCGCGACTCCTCAGCGATAGTCACGACTCCGACTTTTGGCGACTTAGTCGTGCAACACTATTTAACAATACCACATTGAGCAACTTTGGGAGTGCAGTTTCACCTTTAACCCGTTGAAGATGGTTTGATTTTGCTTTAACATGCATTTCCCATAGACCTCGAGACGAGATATCTTGTGTCTAGTCTTCAACGGGTTAAACAGCTGTAACTTTTACACATGCATATATATTGGTAAAAAAAGTAACACACACACACATACAAAAAAAAAAGCACCAGCGACATTTTAAGAGTTACGTGGTTTTGGGATGTCCACCATTGTTCTGGGTTTTATCTATCATTGTAAAGTTCAGAACCTTCTTTTAGAACACTGGATGACTTTTTTTAGGTAGTTCTGTTGTGTGGGGTCAGATTTGTACATGAAATCTTTGCAGAGTATCTAAACCTGTGTATTGCTACTGTGTTCCAGGGAGCTCAGTCAATTGGAGGAGTCGTCAGAAAACCGCTGCTCCAGCTACATCCACGTCAACCATGTGTCTTGCGTCCGGGGCAACTATCCCAAGAAACTACTAGACCAGTGGGACAAGTACGACCAGAAGAAGGGCTCAGAGAACGACAGACCCGGTGAGTGGACTCATTTCTGTTTGCTGAAACGTCCACGGTCCAAGCTAGTGTTGTATAAATAAGGTTTTTTAAGTTAGTGTTGTATCATTAAGGTTATTTTACTATCCGGAGACCAGACTCCAATATCTGGACTGTTTCAAGTAGCCAAAAACAACAGATTGCCCGTCATAATATTTGTATTCGCTGTTGATGATCGGATAATTCTCACTGACAAATAAAGAGGTACAATCCTCTGAGCATGTAATTAGCAGATTACACTAGAGTTCACGAACGGAAAAAAACACTTGAAATTAAAATGATGAATGTTCCTTCCTCTCGAAATTGATAAGACTCACCATTAAACCTTGCCCCCGGACTGACCTACCTTGCATACCAATCACTGGATAGAGGTCAGATTTTCTCCCCCAGTAAGCCCTAATATTAACCTTCCATAATACCAACTGCACTTGTGAGCTGAGTGAGATGAACTTATGTACTTTGTACACACACTTCCCAATAACCGCAATGACAGATTCATAACCAGTTTAACTTTTGAAAGTTGGTGGCCGGTCAGATAACGTATTGATAAACTTTTAGTCCAAGCAGACAGAAATAGTACCCACTGGACCGACCCAAATGATACTGTATACGCTGAATACCTGACAACTCCCCAGAGGACAACTAAACTACCCCCGATGACATCTCCCCTCGATGATCGACTTCCCCCCCCCCCCCCAACCTTGCCATTATACTAAACGCATAACTACGGTAATAAGATGTGTACGGATTTTTCAGACTTGATTTATGGAAACAACATATAAAATAAAAATAAAAATCGTCTTCAATGAGTTAATTCATTGTGTTCAGATTTGTCCCTTGATCATTTCAGCAGTAGTGTTGTGTAGTGGAAATATTTTCCTTTGTGTATACACAAATCAAGTTTTGAGACAGTGATTTTCTGTTTTAAAAAATGGTCTTTTCTGTTTCTAAAAACCTATAATTCCATTTCAACTTGATCTAAAAATGGAAATTCTGTTTTGTCATAGAAAATATACACATCAAAAACATGAATTCCGTTTTGCTGAGGTGAATTCCATGAATTTTCACATGAACAGTAAAGAACCAAACCGGATTTTCCGTTTCAATTTACCAGTAAACGGAAATCACTGTCCCTACAAGTTAGATGGAGAATCATGGTGGCCAACCTTCATGTCAAAGATGGTACATGATGATGATATATACACAGATTTTTGACTGATCACTCTTTTGTTCATTTCTCATTACTTCAGATATTTTCCCGACTGATCAACTTTTTATCATATTTGAATTTGCTGATGGTGGCAGAGACTTGGAGAACTTTGAGGTAACCCTTCTGTAGAATTATTACAGTTTAAAGATAGATTTCAGGATTTGCAAGTCCATTACTCCCCTTTATCATGATTACCAAATAGTACTAAAGTACTTACAAATGGTGTGCTGAAAGTTTGAGATTCATATGTCACAAACTTACTGTTATATGAGGAAAAACTATGAACAATATGCTTCAGAATATTGTTCTTTCTGTGTGTTTAAATTTTGCTAAAATTGCAGAACACGGTACAGATGACCAGCTGACAGGTAGTGGGCGAATACGTACACTGCTTTGGTTTTAACAGTTGAACTCTGCGTGACTTTCAGCTAGCGGCCGATTAGACAATTTTGGAACTAACGGAACGTGCTTGTCACTTTGCAAATTTTGAAATTTAATCGTCCAGATTTTCGACAAAATTACGTATTCTACCCAAAGGTTCTATGACAGTTGTTTAATTATAAATACTAATCTTCATATTGTGAACGATTTGAGCTGATTTAATTCATTTTGCCATTTCCTGGCGTGCAAATCCCGAACTCTATCTTTAATATGTATTTCTATCACACGATTTACACTGTAAACTTTTTATTATCCACTAAATGTGTTGTCCAGAAAAAATTGGAAATAAAGCTGAATGCATAAAACCTTGACTGGTTCTCATGGTAAATGATTTTAACAAATGAAATATAGTGTGTCATGGGTGGGTGTTTATTTTTTCATTTCCCATATTTTATAAGTTCAATTTAATGCAATTTCAGTTTATTCATTACATCATCTGTACAACAACACATCGTGCTGAATGTTAGAAAATGACACACAATTTAAAGGTAAATGACATGATTGGGGGTAGTCCTCAACTTGAGCTGAAACTACTGTAGAATCAAGTAAACTATGCCAGGATTATCCTGTGAAAATTTTGTAGTCAAATGTTGACTCATTCTAGAATAACTAATGTCTATTGTCCCTCATGGCAGGCAAACCTGCTGTGCGGCTTTCTATGGGTCTTATTTTTATCATCCCCAGATAAAAATAAAATACTAGTATGTTCATGCTTGATTCTCCTTCCAGCTGGGAGATCCACTCCAGTTGGTGTATAGTTGGTATACATTTCAACTCATTTGGTTCTTGAGGCGTTTTCAAGTGTTCCCAATCATGTCACTAACCTTTAATGTACGAACTTAATAAGTATGAAAATCAAAAAGAGAACTAGACTAAAGCCAAATGTTCTTGTGGAGATAAGTTATCTTAAAAAAAATACAAGTAAATCATGCAAAGACAAAACAACACAATGAGAAACTTAAGAAAAAAGATTTTTAAAAAAATGACAATCAGAAGAGTAGATTAGATTATCAGGTACTTATACAAACTGTGATAAAAAAAGTTCTTAAATAAAGAAAGATTATTACAACAGGAACAAATGTCTTTTAAAATTGTGAAAAAGTTAGGACAACTTTCAGAATGCAGCCTCAAGTGCTAATCGTGTGTCAACCTGTTCTACAGTGCCTTCTCGTTATAAAGAACACTGATATAACAAAATATTCATATATAAGAATAAAATCTCTGGTCCCATATCTGGATATCTCTTTGTATTCTATTGTTTTTGCAACCCTTGATACAAAGACATTTCATTATAAAGAATCAATTCTGAAATCCTGAAATGCACTATAAAAAACATAATAATAATAATAATTATTATTATTATGTAATATAATATTGGATGCACAGAAAGCATGCCTATTGCAGGAGTCGGAGACGAATGCAATATTCATGCTGACGAATGCAATATATACGATATACCACGAAGGGAATCCAATATTATTAGAATAATACATACAAATTTGAGGAAATGTACAAGAATCCATTGTAATGTTTGCAATTTTATCGATAAATGCACGGAAAGCTTTGTATTAGCACTGGAAATGTCACACTCGTGCACTTCACTTTATCACGTAAAAGTAATGCGCACCGTTGTTCATGATCGCGTTAATGCAAACAGAGACCGTGCAAAATCGGTATATTATTGCATGGCAAGTTAGGACAGTAGCCTGAGCGGAATTTTATCTTGCTTTCAATATGGCCAATATTGCACATGGAAATAAAGGAGACAAAAATATGTATAGTAATTATTATTTCTCTCAAGTTTGAAGATGTCCACCAAGCCGTCAGTGTCCTGCAGCAGGTGGCCGGGGCTCTGGCCGTAGCGGAGCGAGAGCTGGACTTTGAGCATCGGGACCTTCACTGGGGCAACGTCTTGGTGAGGGAGACACGGGAGGACCAGATTGGGTTCGTCATCGATGGAGAGGAGATTCAGGTGGAGTCCCAGGGATTACACATCAGCATCATAGATTTCACCCTGTCCAGATTACAAAAAGGTGAGCTAGCATCCTAGAAATGTTGTGCAGGGCATCTCAAAACAAAAATTATACCAATTTGTTTTTATCTGTGTGTTTTATTTCTTGGAATTTTTTTAAAATCTTTTTAGGGCTGATAGAGAGGATTTGGGAGTTAAGTTTTGTAATAAAATTTTGACATTTCATAGAAAATGTTGTTCACCAAGGGGCAATGAACAAAAATGGCAAACTGTACTTGTCAATTGTGAAGACACGTCAGCAGTATGCCAGACGTTTCAATACGCAAAATCCGCCCAGTAAGAGTCGGATTCTCTATAACGTGAAAATCTTCGGAAATCATGGAATTGTGCTTAATTTGAATACAAATCAAGCAGGTAGACTGAGAGGTGTCCACACAGCACATAATGGTGGTAAATGACTAAATGCCTGTCTGAACCTAAATGGAGGACATATTGAATACATCATCCACATGCCACATTGAAAATTCTAAAATTCAGTAAAACTGCCACTGTGACTGTTATGATCATCGTTTCGATGCCAAACTTTGGGATATAAAATTCCCAGATGTGTAGTTTAAGGGACAGGAGTCCCATTAAGAACTAATTAATACTTCTTATTTTATTCAAAATCAAAATGGTATAATTGTTTTTTGAGATGCTCTGTATTTTCAACTAAAACTATATTTGAGCTTTAACCCTAAAAGACTGGGGGGCCTAAAAGGCCCCCCCCCCCCTCGACATTTTTTGCGATCAAAATAAAAAAAGAGAGAGATAAATTCCGTCCGTTTTCCGCGATCGGCGGAAGAAGTCGCTGTTGCTACATCCGGTGTACGCAGTTCACGGAAGTTACGCAACTTTTTCGTACTTGCATTCACAGGAACCAAAAAATCCGCTCAAAAACATGAAATCGTGTGTTATTTCAATGCAAATTGTGTTTTCACCCAATTCAATAAATGTAGTGATTATTTTTACTTTTACTGATTGAAATTAACTAAATTGTTAATGCTGTTTATGACGCAAAAGTGTCCCCGTGAGCAAATTTCATCGAAAAACAATAAAAAACAAAAGCAAAAATCAAAGAAATATAATAAGAAATTAATTCTGATTCAGCATTTTTTTGACAGATAATTGTTAGAGAATGTCAAAAAGAATATATCACCAAAAATTAGCATTCTGTGAGCTGTTTAAAGGGAAGTTATAGGCAAAAAATATGAATTTTTATACAAAATATGCATAATTAATTACTTAAAAATAGGAGAATAATTATTTTTCAAAATATCTAACTATACAGTCATTGGAGATTACGTCCGGCTCTAGCACGGCAAATTTTCGCGGCGAATCGCGCATCCGCGCAGAGATCTGAAAGGGGGGGGGGGGGGGCAAATTAGCCCCCCCCGCCTACCCCCCCCCCCCCCCCGGGCTATGCAATATCAATAAGCCCGGGTCTGATTAGGGTTAAATAGCGTAGGTGTACACACAGTATGCCTGTGGGAGAAAATGGCAGGTGAATCCGATCAATCTACGATTTTCACTTTTAAAGCAGCTAAAATAAATCATTTAAATAAACAATTTTCAGGGCGTCATCTCCTAGACCTTATCAATGACAAATGGTAGCATGGGGAATCATGTAGCTCAGAATTTTTTAAACTGTGGTAAATGTTAGCACAATACCTTTAATCACTGTACTAGAGTCAAATGGGTATGTGTTGATGAGTGTGTAATTAATTCGCCACACAATAGCAATAGACAATGCTATGAATGAGCTCTGGTAGGTAGCTTCTCATGTAAGGTCGCAGTGTAGATGAATGCTATTATTAATATTCATAAGGATTACCCTGGCCAATGGCTAGTCTTTATTAAATCCCCTTGTTTAAAAAGAAATGACAAATGACAAATCTAGGTGTATTGACTAAACATGCAAACACGTGTTCGCATTTTACCCACAAGTCTGCACGATTTAACTTTTGAATTCCACTAGACTTGAAAATGAAAATAGCATGATTACTGGGTAGTCCTTCAACTTGACGCGGAAACTATATCTAGAATCAAGTGAACTATGGCAGGGATTCTAACTGTGGAAGTCTTGTGTAAACTTTGACTCATTCTAAAAGAACTACGTCAATATCCCTTGTCCCAGGCAAAGTCAGTTTGTGTATCTTTCTATGGATTTATCTTATCTAAGAGCCTTGAGAGAAAATAAAATTCTGGTATGTTTCGTGCTTGATTCCTGGCTTAAGTAAACAAATTGTAAGAGCCAAATCCCTTCCAGCTGGGAGATCCAGATCCAGCTGGTGTTGTTGTATATCTTTCAACTAAGTTGGTTCTTGAAGATATTTTAAGCATTTCCAATCATGTCATGTGAACGCTTTACCCCAATAAGACTGGTATTTTGGAGGCTGGAAAGACTGGGGGGGGGGGGGGGGGGGGGGGGGGGGGGGGGGGGGCCTAAAAGGGCCCCCACCTTCAGATCTCGGCCGTTGATCGCGCAATCGGGCGATGAAAGTCGCACATCACGTCACCCATGACATAATCTACTAGAATTGATATTTGATTGTTCAAAAATTAGTCAAATTTTATTTTTAATTAATAATTAGGCTAATTTATGCATTGAAATTAGAATTTGGGCTGTAAGATGCATTAAAGTAAAGCCCTTGAAGTGCTTAATTTTTTGTTTAAAGACTCTTTGCGAGATTCTGATTGGAGCACATTAAAAAAATTCGCTATCAAAAGTTTTCTTATGTAACTTTTATTTGTTTTTGGAATTCTTAATGTATTTCTTTGTTTTTCAGACTTTTGTTTTGTTATTGTTTTCAATGGAAATTGTCGGCGACAGAATTCATTTTTCCATCATAAACAGCATAAAAAGTTAATTTCAAATCAGTAAAGTAAAATAATGCATACATTTATGAATTTGGGCTGAAAAAAAATAAAAAACAACATTTCATTGAAATAAAACAATTTCATGTTTTTGAGCGATTTTGGTGTGACATGCAAGTCCGATAAGTTGCAGTAATTTTGGAACCGGGTACCCATGCGTTCCGCGAAATTTGGGCTTAAAAGATGGCTAATGACTTCAAGAAAAAAGTCATGAAATATCGCGGCCATAAGCTTCTCGCGTTAAAAATTT
>JZLH01S0067144.1:968-12133 GCA_001188425.1 Eucidaris tribuloides
AACAATTGTATTTTGATTTATTCTTGTTTATATTTTGTGAATTATTGTCTTGTTGGAATACGAAATAAATAAATGAAATGAAATGAATGAAATATTAAAGAAGATTGATGAAATACGGTATTTTCATCAAAAATTTGCGGAGTGGTTACCATGGTTACCTGGTAACCATACATGCGTAAAGATAGAAAACTCGCAATAAGCAAAAAAGATAACTTCAAAGTATCTACTTTATGAAAATATCAACTTGTACTGCTCTAGCAAAAGTGACCACCCTTCCATACCTCTGCCACCAGACTATATGGGCTAATACGAGTTTCGGATTATTCAGATGGAAATCCTCGCGATGACGCGTAGGGTATGAATGGACATCTGTGTTAAGGGAGAACGCGTTATGAAAAAGGGGAAGTAAATTTGGGGTATATTTAAACATAAAAATTGCTGTTTGGTATTTGTGTACATCATCAATTTTAAGTGTTTTCCGACTAAAAAATAAAGGATCAGTGTGTTCTAAATAATTAGAATTCGTACAGATTCGAATGGCCTTTTTTGTAAAAGAAGATTAAATGCCTTATATCCAGATTTTAAACGCCCATACATGTTTATTTGTTTATTTTTTCACGATTTGTTGTTGTTGGTTTCTTACTTGTGCAGGTGTTTGTTTTAATCCATGCCACTCTTCACATTAGAGTGCATAACAACCAAAGAAATATTCGGAAACTCACTCATCACAAACAACAAAAACTGGGTCACTTACAGAACTTTGGTCATTTTGCAGCTTTTCAATTTACACTTTACACCACATTTTAAGATACTGTCCTTTCCTTGATGGCAAAATCATAACAAGTAGGATATCATTGTAAAGAAAATTAAATAATCTTTTCGATGATACCAAGCTTGCATTGATTATTACTAGGAAACGGGAGATATAACCGATCAAACTCAGATTTCCGAACTTTTTTTGAGGAGTTTATATGAAAATCATATACAATCTAGTCAATGTATTGTTATAAAGCTAAATAGTTATGCTTTCCAGTGCAATTTATTTCATTTCATTTGGTTGCCAATCCCGAGATATATTGAATTTTCTGCAATGATGCAAAATCGCATTTGTCCCAGTATATTGTATGTGCCATATATGTGCATGCACTTTCTGCATTATTGTTTATAAAAGAAACCACAATGATAGTGTGAAACGTATTGTATAATCGTTCAATTGATCGAATGTATTTTTCAAGTTGCACATTTCTGATTTCCTATTATTTGCAGTACAACGGAGGTACATCACTATGACAAAGGGCTAAAATGAATGAAATGTGCATATCATCATGATGTCAGTGTGAATGCAGTCTGGTAAACAGAAGACATGAATATGAGCAATATCATTTCAATGCCGCATAAGGGTTATTTGTATCTGATTTTTTTTTATTTACTAGATATAATCAGAAATAAACAAATTGAAAGAAAAATGCATTTGTCATTTGTTTTGTTATTGATTTTTGTACTTGAATTTTTATGAGATCTGTCAGTAACAAATTCAGTGTTGTGTCCGAGGCCGGCTTGTCCGAGGCCAAGGCCAAGGCCAAGGCCGGATCACCCGAGGACAAGGACAAGGCCAAGTCCGGATTGCCGAGGACAAGGACAAGGCCAAGGCCGACCCACCCGAGGACAAGGACAAGGCCAAGGCCGGAAAGGGTCGAGGCCAGACCGAGGCCGAATATTCCAATACAAGACCGGCCGAGGCCGGAGAGCCAGGAAAAGGCCAGCCATGGCCAAATGTTATGATATTATTTGGTGACAAAGTCCACAGAGGGACCCTAAATACCTATCATTTCTTTGCCCAGTCATACTCTTTGCTTTGGTTATGTATTATTTTCCACACCTCCATAAAAAAACATACATGCTCATATACATATGCATTGCATATACACGTACACTCATATTATCCATACACACACACACACACACACACACACACACACACACACACACACACACACACACACACACACACACACACACACACACACACACACACATACACATACACACACACACTCTCTCTCTCTCATACATAACCACAATTTGTTTATCCGCACTCCGAAGTGTTCTTTTAATCCACATATTTTGGGGTCTATACGACTTACAAGCTTACTTTAAATAGGCCCCATTCATATTTCTTTACCCATATCCACTGTTTGTCTGCTATTGACCATTATGTAATATTTTGATTCACGATACCAGTTTGGTTTATGTCAAAGATTGACTATGTTGATGTATTATTGCTTTTATTTTACATGTATTAAAGTGATAGGCTAACATTGTGAAGCTTCAATTTTAAAAATTGTCAAACTTTGATATCTGAGCTACATAGTAGTGTTCAAATGGACAAATAAACACCCTAGAAGACAAAAGTTTGGAAAGTTACACTGCCAATGACAAGTTATGCATGAATAAACAATTAAAACTCGGGGCGAGTTTTAATAGCCTAGATGTACACGCAGTAAGTCTATGGGAGGAAATGGGCAAGTGAATCTGGTCAACTTATGATTTTCACTTTTTTAAAGCACTAAATAATCATTTTGAAATACAATTTTTTCAGGGCTTCATTTTTAGACCTCATCAAAGACACTAGTAGCATGGGGAATCATGTGGCTCATATTTTTTTAACTGTGGTAAATGTTAGCCAATACCTTTAAACAGAAATATGAATAAATTGAAATTGAAATTGAATTACTGCAATTTGCTTTTGAATACATTATAATACAGCCAGAGAAATGTTACGTTTAAAATTTCATGTTGTTGTACTCTTTTGTCTTGCGATGACGAGAATCCTGTTGACGAGTATAAACCCGTTACGGTCCTAAAAGGGTTAATTTCTTCATCCCAAGAAACGGGCGTGGGAACAGTAATGAAATAACGATCAATATGGATAAAATACTTTCACCCGACCACCTGAAAAGTTTTGTAAAAATTTTGAAATGTCATTTTAAGATGCTGTGACAAAGCAAAGACGTGATTATTGAGTAAAAACAAAAGAAACTTATCCCTTCACATAAGCTAATTATTTATTTAAACATGGTGTAATAAAAACCCTTGTAACATAGATAAATCATCAAGGTAAGATATCGTTTGGCAACTGTTCATTAAAGGAAGCATCTAAATTGTGAAAGTGTCTTTAATCTTTTCAAACTATGGCGCACGCACAAAACTTTTTTTTATTACAAGACTATATATAGTATTGCATCCGCACATGCAGCTGCGCTGCATGAACTGGCTTTGACATCAAGAACAAAATAGAAAGACAAAAGAAAGTAAGAAAGAAAGGCTTACTCATAAAGGTTGATGGGCGTACTCGACAGTCGACTCTCGCTCCCCCCCCCCGTCTCTCTCTCTCTCTATTAGTTTCAATAATATTTTTCTTTTTGAGAAACTGACGACATTCCGCATTTGCACTTCCTAAAATTCTCCCGGCCTCGACCCGGCCTCGACCCGGCCTCGACCGGCCTTGACCCGGGGATTGCGTCCGAGGCCGAGGACGAGGCCAAGGATTAACCTCCGTCCTCGAGGACGAGGCCGAGGACAATTTTGCGGCCTCGAGGCCGGTCTCGAGACCCACAACACTGATTGTTATGTGACGTGTCAATACCACTGAACTATAATCAGTGGTCAATACCTCGCTACACAATTTTTGTCAGTGTGGTCACTTGCCCGTGACGTCTTCTATAACGTCATTTACGAAAAAGTTAGAGTTAATCTACATTTGCAATATCGCGAGCCGGCAGTCGAATAAATCGATGAAGTTATGCAGAGGTCAAGGGTCAAGGGTCAACTTTTGGTCCATAGCAAGTGCGCGCGCGCGTCTCCATTGGTGTGTACGGGCGCGTCAAAGTTTCAAAACGCTCCAAATGACTTTTTGTTAACGTAAAATTGACCAAAATGCCCATAAAATGGTTTGGGCCCATTTAAGGTCCCAAATGGGGCACCGATTTTCAAAAATCGGTCGGCACCAGCGTATTTTACGTTCCATTTTACCCTAGAATCCGTTTTTCCAATAAAAGTTAACACCATTTCCCACTGCCCCGGGATTTTGAGCCCAACTATGAGACTTTGCCCTTGACGTTGGCGTAACCATCCATGTCACAGCAGTATTCTATAAGTGCCGCAGAGGGCTCTTTTCACTTTACTCATTTTTTTGAGACGCACTGTATTTTTCTGTTGTGACCTTCGTTTACAACTTGAGTCTTTCTTGTCTTTATTTTGCAGGTATGCCTACCAGAAAGCTAGATTAGAAGCCGCCGATGACGATTTCGTGTTTGCGAAAGAAAGTTCTTACGGAATGCCGAAAGATAGATACGAGTTTCTACCGAGAAATTTCAAGTATGTATTCATGATACGCACTCCGAAACGCACTTTCCATTCGTATCGTAAAGTGGCGTACGGAACCTATTTGAATGCAAAGAAACGAGGTTTGTTACCAGAGGAACAGGGTACGAAAGACATAGACTCTTTCGATATCACGAAAGACGTCATCTTCATGACGCCAGGCTATTTCGTTAAGGAGCTACACGATCTATGGCGTCACGTCCGGGAGACCCTTGACCCGGAACCAGTTGTCATTGATATAGACGACGTTCTACGCAACCCATCTGTCATGGTAGCGAAGTACTGCGAGGCGGTCGGCCTACCGTACTCGGATGACTTGTTGCAATGGGATGCTTCGCCGGCCATCACTGATACGTGGAATGTGGTCGTCAAGTCGTACATCGAAACACCGGGATTTAAGAATTTCTACCACCGAGCGTTCAATTCCAGCCGATTTTTGCCACCGAGTGAACTCCCTCCCGATTCGGATTTCACGACCGATGTTCGAAGATGCGTTGACGAATCAATGTCATACTACGAAGATATGTTCCAACATCGACTTAAGCCATAGTTGTCATGGCTATGATGTTTAAATAAAATAATCAAATTTCTCCGTGTGTTATTTGTTTAAAATTTAAACTTGTTGAATCCGTAAACACCAACAACGTAAAAAGCAGTAAACTGTAACATGGAAGGTAGATCCTCTAAAGGCATATTTACGCTACTCACTTATAACGCAGAGTTCAAAGATTTATACTCTTATAATATTTCTTTTTTCTAGTTTTGTTTTATCTATATGTAGTGTCAACAACATGTTTTATAGTGAATTTAGTGTTTTTCGTTTTCTTTTTTTTTTTTTGCCACTCCCTGTTTTTGGAGAGTCCTTAAAACACTTCATCATAAACTTAAAATTGTCGGTTCAGGATTTGCAAGTTCATCACTTCCCTTCATTATCATGTCCAAACGGTATTTATTAGTACTTAAAAATGGTGTGTTGAAAGGTCAAGATCCATACGTCATGAACTTCTTATCTTCACATTGTGAATGATTTCAGCTCATTCCATTATTTTGGCGTCCAAATCCAGAACTCAATCTTTAAAATACTTCATCATTTTTTTTAACTACACGTAAACGTGTTCTTGGTGTCACGCCGTTACTAGTTAGGCATCATTCCCAATAAGTTTTCGAAATGCGAGGATTTTGAGAGCGTACGAAAACAAACATATGCGCATGTACAAACCCGGACAAACAAATACGTTTGTCCAAAGTTAAGAGGATTTAACGCGTTTTGCAAAACTCTTCATTTAATGCTAATTTATTACATTCGAACAAAGATGTCCTGAGTAGTTAGGATTATTGACCTGTTTAGTTAGGTTTTCATGAGAATCTCCGAACAATGTGTAAAAGACATATAGCAGTTTATATAATAGGCTTACTTTACAATTTCAGCAGATCAGGACGAGTTACATTTTATTAATAAACTAAATAGCTGATCTATTTATAATGTTTTGCCACAATTTATTTAGGTTCCCCGGAAGGAAACATCCATAAAATTACGAAAACAGCCTTTTACAAACTTTTTTGAGGAGTTTGCATACATACCTATCCGAGCGTGTGAGCCAGCTCCATGGACTAAATTCTTCAAATGTTCATCATTCATGTCTAGAATCATGTATTTTGATGTATATTTCACGACTCTTTTTGAAGCGGAAGTAAACTAATTTTTTTTAATTTATTTATTTTTATTTTATTACTTTTTATTCTTTTGTAAACCTCCAACAGACGTCACGTTAGTTTATAATGCATTGAAAAGAACACTTCAGCGATTTAGAAAAATCATATATCAGTGTATATTTCTCACAAATACAAATGTATTATAACTTATGATATGTTAAGCTGGTTGAAGAGGTGGAATTTAATACGGTACGGATGACTGGCGAAGTGACAAGATATAGGCGTATTTATTGTAGTTCATTGTATTTACGGATAGAGAGCGGAACAAAGGAATTGAGGAAGCGTGAAGTACGTGCTTTCATTGACCTGTATCGTTTGCCTGAGCGCATGAGAGTATAACATGGGTGTGGAGGGTGATTAGCGTTTCCTATTATCTGTGAGACAGAAACCTCCAAACCTCAAACCTCAAACGATACAGGTCAATGAAAGCACGTACTTCACGCTTCCTCAATTCCTTTGTTCCGCTCTCATCCTCATTCAAAGATCATATTATTGCATTCATTTGACAGATTTGTCACTTCGCCAGTCATCTTGCCAGCATAATTTGCTATTTTTTGTAATTTTTTGAGGTCATCTTTCCTGCACCCACCGAACCAAACTACAGAACTGAAGAGCATGACACTTTCGATAACGGATTTGTAGAATAGTCTCAGAATTACCCTATCAACATGAAATGAATTCATTTTTCTAAGAAAGTACATCCGTTGTTGTGCCCTTGTATACAGAGACTGACATTGGTCTTTCCTCGATAGCTCTTTGTCAATGACTGTGCCCAGGTACTTAAAACTGTTGACTGTTTCTATCACTTCTCCTTTTAGATTGATTGGGTTTACTTGAACTTTATTTGTGCGAAAATCGACAATCATTTCTTTCGTTTTGGCTGTGTTCAATTCTAGGAAATTATCGAGACACCATTGCTCAAACACAGATAACTCCTCCCGATATCTGCGTTCATCGTTACCACAAATCGTACCAATAATAGCCGTGTTGTCAGCATATTTAACAAAAGTGACATTTTCATTAGATGAAATACAGTCATTTGTGTATATGATGAACAATGGAGCTGACAACACGCTACCCTGGGGCGACCCTGTGTTAGTAATTACATCATTTGAAAAGACATCTTGTAGTTTCACGCTTTGAATTCTACCTGTCAGAAAATCATGAAGCCAAAGAATTAAGGAGGGTTTAACATTCAAAGCGATTAGCTTATTCATGAAGAGGTGGGGCTAAATTGTGTTAAAAGCCGATGAGAAATCGACGAACGTAGTACGAACATAACACCCTAGTTTGTCAACATGCTGTGCAATCAAGTGAGTTAGCAAAATCACAGCATCATTAACGGATTTACATGGTTGATAGGCAAATTGTAAAGGATCTATGTCGGGTAGGATCTGTGGGAGAATGTGCTTGTGGAGGATGAGACGTTCAAAACATTTCATCACTAATGAGGTGAGGGATATAGGTCGGAAGTCGTTGGGTTCAGAAGCTTGGGGTGTTTTGGCTGCTGGTATTATTGTAGATGATTTCCAACATAACGGGATATGGTTCTGGTTCAAAGACTCTTGAAAAGGTTGAACAAAAGGAGTGGCTAGTTGCCAGGCTCATGTTTTGAGCACTTTCCCACAAATCCGGTCCGGTCCCATAGATTTTCTTGAATTAGTGCGTTTGAAGTACAAAGCAACGTCGTTATACTGACAAACAATTGGTGTATCATTACTTTGAGTCAGAGCATCGACCATTCTACTTCTTTCAACATCAAAACATTTATCATCAAGTCTTGCATAGAACGTATTCAGTTTATTGGCTGTATCAAAATAGACTTGGATTCAGAAACTTGTGGAGATTTCTGTTTCTTTTTATAACCCGTCATAGTTTGCATACATTTCCAAGCATCACGTGTATTATTAGATCTGAATTTACTCTCTAATTGCTCTTTGTATTTTTCTTTAGCATGAACAATTTCTTTCCGAATGTTACGATTAATGTTCAGGAGTTCATCGGAATCATTATTTGAAAAAGCTTGATTTCTTTGTACAAACAAATCCTTCAAATTCCTCCTGACCCATGGTTTCTGGTTTGGGAAAACCTTCACTTTAAATCGTCCAGGTGAATCACCGATAATTCAACGGTGAACTCTCAGGTGTCTGTTTGAAATGTCGTCACCGTGAAACATGGACACAAGTCCCGATTGAAAGGTCAAAGGTCGAGAGTTATGGCAATGATTTAATTCGCGTTCGCGCCCTGCCCGGGTGCCCTGCATGTATAAGCACTTCCGCATCCGCTTGGATTGCACGCAGAAAACTGTTCTGTAATTATAACGTAATCAGCCCACATTCTTGTGACCAATTAGAATCATGCATTTTAGTGCTGGGTTCGGGCATTCTTGATTCTGTGTAAAAGGACGTTGTCAAAAAAAAAATCACCGGGAGACTCACTCGTGAAAGTGTATTTGAAAGAAGCGGTGCCGGGTAAAAATGTCAGAGGTAAAAATGTCAGAGGTAATAATGTCAGAGGTAAAAATGTCAGAAAATACCCTTTTAAAATAAGCTTTTTGTTAAGAATAGGTCTGTACCCTTTTATCCTGATTTTTTTTTGCGACTTTGATACCCTTTTCACTACACGCACGCATACATTAACCGTCATGAGAACAACCGTTTTTATACGCGTTTTTTTGTGTGTCAACCTTGTAATAACATTGACCCCCGGGGCCCCTTGTCCCACATACCACATACCACATCGTACAACCATGGAGCTACATGGTGCAACCGACTAACATGCTAGGTCTTGGATACCAAACTCAAAAAAACATAAAAATAGAAATAAAAAAACGTACTTCCGTTATGATCACAGTACGATCACCAATCACAGGCACAAGTCAGTAGTCATGCACAGGGTACGAAATATTACGAGTCCATTCAGGAAAATGTTGGCAGGATTGGTACGATCACTGGTTTGTCAAGTACCTCTTTCTAACGAACCACCAGCATTCATTGAAAAAAAACACGTTAGGTAGTTCCTTTTCACAATATTAGAAAAGGATATTTTCATTTTAAACGTTTAGCGAAAGGTTTTTCATAAAGCGGGTGATCACATGCTCGGCGGGAGGAAGGGTGTGGTGGGACGGCGGGAAATGGTGGCGGTGTCACCGGATCAGGTGTCCCACCGGATGGGACGACAGCTAGGACACCTGATCCGTATCGAGATCAGGACCACGTGTCCTCCGGACCTCTCATCCTGATTTTCGCACAAAACAGATCTTACGGATCAAGCGTGCACCAACGGACTCGTCGTCCCCCATTGATTTCACGGTGGTATACAGAGCAAACGTTGGACTTACGGTCAAGGACGTTCTGGTGTACTTTCCACACATCGGCACTTACGATATCGTCGGCCTACACCCCCAGCTAGTCTAGTTAAGAGACCGGGGTTCCCATGAACACTGCAAAAAAAATAATAATGAAAACATCACCCAAGACCAGTTATCGTCCGTTTTTGTGATATGTACTTTCACACCTCGGCATCTTTACAGATATTTGTCGGCCTACACTCCCAGCTAGTTAAGTAAGGACCGGTAGTTCATGCCACACATGCACATTATGAAAAGAAATTAGAAAAAAAATCAGCCGCAAGACCAGTTTCGTCGGAGCCCGTAAATTTTCAAAGAAGATGCAACGTTTATCAGGTAAAACAAGTGGTGCAAAAAAATCCGTTAACCATGACAAGCATGATGTGAATTGACAGTTTCTTCTCAGCAAAACAGCATTGTTACATTCGAATAGTAGAATGTTGAAATCATCGATGCGTTTGGGTCTCAAATTCTAAATGAATTTTATAGGGGTTTTCAAACAATCTTCATATTATAATTTCAGCGCCAGAATGTGTACTCCAATCCACTGTTTAATATACTGATTATGTTTTATAAAGGTAAATGAACACTGATTGGGAAGAAGTCTCACACTTGGGGATGAGACCAGTGGGCCGTGATTCCTACGTTGGCAGAGAAGGCAGTCGCCACTCTGCCTAATGAAAATATTGGGGGGGGGGCAAACATATTTGCCCCCACACCCAATAATTTTAAATTTTATACATCTTGAAAATTTTATAGTAATGGAGAGGGAGTGTTATAGAATTGTACTGGGAAGCGCACCACAAATGCATTAAACTAAGCACAAGATATATAAAACTAAACATACACAATTTTCATTTTCGACACGCTTTCGCGCACAAAATTCCATATTGAAATTTGGAGCCAAAATTTTGTAACTTTTTTTTCACATTCGCCCAGCCCCCCTCCCCCTCAAATCGGAAATAAAAATGGATAGACGCCCCTGGTTGAGACTATTCAAGAATATGTGCTAGGTTCTAAAATAACTTTTATCAGTAGGCCACCTATGCCTTGTAATCTGTCGTGTAGCTTTTTAAACGATAATTTTCTATCGGGGCTGGAGGGAAACGAAAAGCTAGTGTGCTTGATTCGGCTTAAGTAAACAAAAATTCACGATAGGCTCAAATCCGTCCCATTATCTTTCAACCGGTTTGGTCCGAAAGGCATTTTCGGATTTCTCCCAATCATGTCACTGCCGTTTAAGACTAAATCGAAACAAAACAAATTTGTTATATCAATTTTTTTATGATAAATTATGTTGAATATATGTGTTTAATTCAATGCTAGAAATTTCATAAATATTGCTCCAATAAAAAGAAAGATTCGGCCATTCAAAGTTGACATTTCCACATGGCGAAAA
Source organism: Eucidaris tribuloides (assembly GCA_001188425.1). NCBI lineage: Eukaryota > Metazoa > Echinodermata > Echinoidea > Cidaroida > Cidaridae > Eucidaris > Eucidaris tribuloides. Next base: position 11,813 of record JZLH01S0067144.1, read on the forward strand.
TATTAAATCCGAAAGGCATGTAGCCTAAAATGAAAGGCATAAATATTGTAAATACTGTAAACATTTACTAAAAAAAATCAAACTTACTTGTGTTCTAGGCATGGTCGTATGGGTATTTATCCTTTCTAGCAACCCGCTGAAATGTGCACGTGTACCTGTTTATCATGTAATAAATGTGGAGACCTCTGTTTTGTTCTCCTTTTCCTTAAATTTATTTGTATAAAACATATACGGTATCATACGGTCATGCATGTATATCTTGTTTATATAACTCAATTATGTTTGTAATTATGTTGAAATAATTGACACGTAAATTTTGCA
>JZLH01S0067147.1:0-11781 GCA_001188425.1 Eucidaris tribuloides
CGTATTTGGAATTTTTCAATTCGTTCGCGGTACGCAATGCCAATTCGTCATAGTGTGACGACGCCTTTAGTAGTGGAGCAGATAACCATAAGAATCGTTCAGTTGATGATACAAGCATGAAATTTGGCACAAATGTACAGTTAAGGTCGCTCTTTCAGAAAAAAGATCCTGGCCACGAAAAAATTCAAGATGGTGGCCATTTTCCAAGATGGCTGCCAGGTGACATCATTATGAGATAATTGCCAGTTTTTTTGTTGGATGTGTGTCAAAATTGAGTAAAATTTCAACTTTGAACTTGAGTGGTAGATGTCTCATAGGAAGCTTAAAGTCAAATAAAGGTCAAAGGTCAGAGGCAGGGGTCAATGACCTTTCTGAGCCCAAAGTTATGTCTTTTGAGCAAGTTTCTATTATGTCCCATAATTTTGCCCCTATTTGCACAATTGTGACCAAACTTGGGTGTTAGATGTCTCATAGGAAGCTAAAGGTCACCAAAAGGTCAAAAGTCACTGGCAGGGATCAATGAACTTTTTGAGCACTATGTTTATTTTTGGGCAAGTTTCTATTATGTCCCATAACTTTGCTCCCATTTGCACAATATTGTGACCAAATGTGGGTGGTAGATGTCTCATAGGAAGCTAAAGGTCACCGAAAGGTCAAATGTTACTGACAGGGGTCAACGACCTTTTTGAGCCCAATGTTAAGTTTTTTAAGCAAGTTTCTATTATGTCCCATAAAAAGAAAAAAAGATCCTGGCCACGAAAAACTCGAAGATGGCGGTCATTTTCAAAGATGGCTGCCAGATGTTTTTGTTGAATGTGGGTCAAAATTGAGTTAAATTTCAATATTTTTAGACGTTTTACCTTGCCGACAGTGAATATAATTTTAAAATTACAAATTGGATATGGCTCCAGGAGTCTCCAGGAGTCTAGGTGATCTAGAAATAAACACTACACAAAAAAGTAAGTTCCCCCTTTTTCAAAATATCAAAACTTTTTTAACGAAATAGTTTTTAACAAAATTATTTGGCAGGAGTGTTTCTGCACTCATTGACTAGCTTCTGTGAGCAAATGTGATTAATCTGTCGAATGAATTTGTCAATCTGTCAAGTCATGCATGAGTAAGTACATATAAAAAGGTATAAATGTCACTTTTCAAAATTCACAGGAGTCATTTTGGGGGATTTGTGATACAGGATTAAGGGTTTTGACAAATTCTGTTTCTGATTAATGATTTAGCATTATTTTTGTTAATCATCTATCGTTTGACCCTCTTACACCTTCCCAGACACTGTTCGCATATTTTCGGTTCAGTGTACTCAACTAAAAAATTGGCATCCTTCCTAAATTTTGAACTTGTAAAATCCATTAAGTTTATTGAAAAAATTGAAATCGGACGTTTTTCCGAAAAAATGTATCAGCACATGTTGTATAAACGTAAGAGGTTTTAAACATGTCACGGCTGAGTGATCACACTTTATTAATAAAAAAAATTACTGTAATTTTGGCATAATAAATTACTCTTGTGACTTTTGGATAGGGACAATTTTGCCCTTATTGCATGTCACTCATGCCTGACCTGACGGGTCAATCCGATTTTCGCACAGAAGTTACGCAATGAATGTAAAAACACCCTTGCAAAATTTCTCTGCTCAAATTTGTTTTGTTAAAAAGTTATGATATTTTGAAAAAGAGGGAACTTACTTTTTGTGTAGTGTTTATATTTAAAACAATATTTTTAACCCCCCCCCGCCCATGTGTCTACATTCTTCAAACTTGAAAAGTCAATCGGTCCGCTACATGATATACTAAAAAAAAAAAAGATTTAACACGTTTCCTGAACTCTAAAAATCAATGTCAAATTAAGGTAAACTGTTTTCTCATTTTGAATAAAATACTTCAACACGTATCCCACTTTAAAAAAGCCTCTAGTATAAGAACTATGATGAGTGTTTCACTCACGGAGATCCACTATTTACCCTGCATCCTCATTCATTATCAATGTAACTGACGTAAAAAGGGCCTGTCATCCAAACTTTATATTCCAACTCAAAAGTAATAACGAAAACATCATTCTAATCTTAACCTCACTGTCCGAATCAAATGCTAAACTACACTTTTACCATCCTGATCAACATCCAACTTTGGTGCCTGACAAATTAATTACAGGAGCAGCTGCAGAGCGGAGTGTAGTGTAGTCCATTCTTCACACATCTATATATTCCACAGCATTAATTTTTACCATTAGGAAAAGACTCGGTTTCTTCAACCCGCCAATAACAATAAAATTGCCGGTGATTTTCAAACCCCGAATTTAATTCTTACCTTCTGGGCTTCCTATCTTGTTTTTAACTACTTGTCGTGTTCACTTTTAACCCAATCGTTGATCTTAAGTAAAAACATTGACAATGTTAATGAATTGTCTGACTTAAGCAAATTTAATATCTACTGGCGTGGACATTTTTTTTTTTTTTACTAAAGAGGCCACTTTCTTTTTATCTTGACACGTGAATTAAACTTCGGACAAAATCAATCGACCCAGAAGTACAGAAATTAATTCTCTGAAAACAGCACGAGACCAGACGAAACATTTTTCAGATACAGGCACATAGAAAAGTAGCAGTGGCAGCTACGTTGTCACTACGGTAAACAAGGAACAAGGTGATCGCCAAAATGTGTCTCGCCCAGTTTCGCATACATACAAACTTGCTTAAAAATGTAACACTGGGCTCAAAAGGTTTTTGACCCCTTCCGGTGATCTTTGACCTATTGTGACCTTCAGCTTCGTATGAGACACCTACCACCCAAGTTCGGTCACAATTGGGCGAAAGGGGGCAAAGTTACGGGACATAATGGAAACTTGCTCAAAAACTTGCTCAAAAAGGTCGTTGACCACTGCCAGTGACCTCTGACCGTTTGGTGACATTTAGGTCCCCATGAGACATCTACCATCCAAGTTTGGTCACAATTATGCAAATGAGGGCAAAGCTATGGACCATAATAGAAACTTGCTCAAAAACTCAACATTGGGCTAAAAAATGTCATTGTCCCCATGGTGACCTTTGACCTTTTGGTGACCTTCAGCTCCCTATGAGGCATCCACCACCCAAATTTGGTCACAATTGTTCAATTGGGGGCAACATGATAGAAACCTGCTCAAAAAACCTAACATTGAAGTCAAAGAGGTCATTGACCCCTGCCAATGACCTTTGACCTTTTGGTGACCTTTTGCTCCCCATGAGACATCTACGTCTAAGTTCAAAATTGAAATTTTACTCAATTTAGACCCACATCCAACCAAAACTTGGCAAATATCCCATAATTATGTTGTCACCTGGCAGCCATCTTGGATTTTTTTCGTGGCCAGGATCTTTTTGTGAAAGAGTGACCTTTAACTCTATATTTGCACCAAATTTCATACTTGTATCATCAACTGAACGATTATGGCTCAAAATCGCTTTTATCTGCTCCACTATAGTATTAGCATCATGCAAGGGAAGTTTTCACTGTTTAGTAATCTGGAGGGTTATTAATCAGAAAAAGCCGGCTTCGGCAGACACCAAATTTTTCACCTTTGCTGTTTTCACACAGGGAGGATCCGGCAAGAGAAACTTTGATGTAAGCTTCGCTCCTATTTCTCTCTTGACTTGATTTCTTACATGGTTGTTTAGAAGGTTGAATCTCCCATCTTATCTAATCAGATGGAGATGTGATGTGGGTTGCATGAAGCTCTTTTTTTAACACTTTGAGTGCTATCGGCGAACCGGTTCGCCCAAGTACAACATCAATGAGGTACTATCGGCGAACCGGTTCGCCGAGAATACAATCGGATCCATACATTTTAATTCGAATGACAAATGTCACTGAAGTTCCTACCAATGACATTTATCGGAAAATGAATACACAATGAACCAAATAAATGAGTTAAAATGTATTGTCTCGATAGCATTTGCAATTTTACAGAAAATCGTACAATTTGGAAAGGTTATACACATAAGTCCGAAACAATCCAGTCCCTGGTTAACACACCTGGATTTTAGCCCAGCATCCAAAGTGTTAAAGGCCGCTTTTCCATTGTCTGCTCACCGACTATAACAACGGCACAAGTTATTTTTGTGTTTTCTCGCTGTTCTTTCCAGTTCATATCTACATCATCTGTTGCACTGGTGGTGTTTTCATCGTGGCTGTGATGGTGATCGTCATACTGTTGATTATTCGCAGTTTGAAACGGTGAAATATAACTTTGTGGCGAATTTTTCTATAATCACCTTATACTTCTCTTTTGAGTTGCACTATTATTAATATCACCTGTAGTTCATCTATTTTATTCATCCGTAGCAATTAAACCACAGAACTTTAAAAAATATATGAAGACTGCTCTCCTTAACTTCAGTGGTGAAGCAGACAGGTTTAGCGTCTTGTACACGTTTCTGATTATTCCATATATACACCATACAAGTGATCTTGCTGTCTTTTCGTCCTTTACATCCGGGGGCGGTGCCACGGGGAGGGGAGAGGGGAGGGGGATGCTGCCGCCCCCTATTTTGCCAAAGTAATGAAAATAACGGGGATTTTACCGTTTTTATAATTTCGCCACCCCCTGTTGTTGTTCATTTGGCTGGTGAAAAATGTTTTGGCGGGCAAAAAATAAAATGTCTTTCGTCGTCCCACCCCCCCCCGCTCGTCTGATGATGGTTGGCTCATAATTTGGCAAGGTAAAAAAAATGGCGGGAAAAAGCAAACAAAAAATGGTTTTGGTCGTCGTCGGGCCCCTGCGACCCGCTTGTGTCGGATGATGCTTGGCTTGTAATTTGGCAAGTAGAAAAAATGACAAGTTAAACAAAACTGTTTGGGTCGACGTTGGCCCCTTGCCTCGAATGGTTTGTAATCTGGCAGGTAAAAAAGAATGGCGGGCAAAATTTTCTCGACAGGTCCCCCCCTCCCAAATTTTACCCTAGCTTCGACCCTGTTTACATCTAGGATCAAAGAGCCATTATTATAATTTTCTGTGATTGTACAATCTTAATTAAAGTCGGCAATGGCAAGCAAAAGATTAAGTAGGCTCAAACTCGTTCTTGAATACCAATTTCAATAACACTTCAATTTAAATAAATTCAAATTTTGTATAAAGCAAGCCATAACAGTACTCGTGACCAGTAGTCAGTGTTTTAAAGTATTCGGATCACTTGACCGTGACTGTATTCCAGCATTAACCTGACTGGAAAGCTGGTGTAATGTTTGATGTTTATAATATGCAGTTTTCATAACGATTGGTTGTATTGTGGCTTTCCAAAATTATAATACAGCAAAGTTACAGAAAGTGCATTCTCATAAGTTCTGAAAGTTTGCAATACAAACTCCTCAAAAAAAACTTTGGTAATCTGAATTTGATCTATTAGTTCCCCCTTTTCGTATTAGTGATCAATGCATGCTTGATACCATCAGAAAGATTGCTTTATTTTGTATAGAATGATACCCTATACTTATGCTGATACTTATATTATACTAATCTGATTATGTTAAAGGTAAATAACATGATTGGGGGTAGTCCTCAATTTGGGCTGAAACTACTAGTATCAAGTAAACTATGCTAGGATTATCCTGTGAAAATCTTGTAGTCAAACGTTGACTCATTCTAGAATAACTAATGTCTATTGTCCCTCGTGGCAGGCAAACCTGCTGTGTGGCTTTCTATGGGTCTTATTTTTATCATCCCGGAAAAAATAAAATACTAGTATGTTCATGCTTGATTCTCCTTAAGTAAACAAATTACAGACAAATCCTAGCTGGAAGATCCACTCCTGCTAGTATATAATTGGTATACATTGCAACTCATTTGGTTCTTGAAGCATTTTCAAGTGTTCCCAATGATGTCACTAACCTTTAATGCAGAATGGGCATTATCTAAAATATGGGATAAAGTGTAAATTGAAAAGCTGCAAAATGAACACTGGTGGTCTAAAAAGAGTTGATAAAGAACATGTTCTTCAGTATGGAGTCATGCCTTTCGTTCTCAGCTGGTCAGCCATAAATGCCAATTTCAAGTGGAGTCCCTGCCACTTCATTTATTTATGACTTTGAGCTTAAAGGATTGGAGTCCTGCTTTTAAATGCCAATTTTGTTTGATTGCATGTTTACTTGCGCACACATTTGATTCCATGCTGATGTTCGTGTTAGAATGCATTACCAAAGAGACATTGGGGAAACTATCTCATCAACAAGGTGAAAAAATTCGTCGGCGTTCATCCGAACCGTCGTATCGCTATACGACACTTTGATTGACCCCACCTCCGGGAGCGAACCCGTTGAAACCAAACTGTCGTATCCATCATTCATAATACACGTAACATACGACAGTTCGGTTTGAACGCGTTCTCTCCCGGAGGCGCGGTCAATCAAACTGTCGTATAGCGATACGACGGTTCGGATGAAAGCCAACGAATTAGTGACTTAACCAAATTGGGACATTTAGTAAACCATTTAAATTCAAAATCGTGTACAAATTAAGTGGTAGGGGTTCCTATTGAAATTGACATTCATGGCTGACAAGCTGAGAACAAAAGGCATAAATCCATAGAAAAGAACCGGTTCTTAATTGATTCTTTATAACCACCGGTGGTCATTATACAGCTTTGCAATCACCATTTTGTCCGATATTTCAAAATACCACCTATTTCCCGAAGACATAATCATGACAAGTATAGGATTATTGTCTTAATAAAAATTTAATATTTTTTTTTTTGATGGTGCCAAGCATGTAATATATAATCAAACTCAGATTACCAAACTTTCTTTGAGAAGTTTATATCAGCCTATGAATGAAACAAATTGTTGGTGTCACATGCACACCACAAAGTCATTTAAAATGGGAAAGCCGTAGAATGCACCTATTTTATCTATCTATCTATCTATCTATCTATCTATCTATCTATTTATCTACCTATCTACCTATCCATCTATCTATCTATCTATGTACCTATGTACCTATCTATCTATCTATCTATTATCTATCTATCTATTTATCTACCTATCTACCTATCCATCTATCTATCTATCTATGTATCTATCTATCTATCTATCTATCTATCTATCTATCTATCTATCTATCTATCTGTCTATCTATCTATCTAGATCTATCTATTCATTTATGTCTATCCATCTATCTATCTATTCATCTATTTAATTGCAACTTTTGTGTTCGACCTCCGTTATCTATCCACGATTGTCTCAACTCATGTTTTTATGCAATGCCTATTTTTATTTGGTTGAAGGCGACCAGTCCCAGGACCGCAAGCCAACGATAACGATACGTACATGGGACTGGGACAGCGACCTGCGGCTCCGACCTACCAAGGCCTTAAACCAAACATAACCATGGCAACAGATGCGCCGTATGATGACGTAGACGTCGGCCCGTCGACGTCAGATCCAGACGGGAGTTATGAAGAGGTGCTATCATTTCCGACCACTACGACACAGGTCCAAGCGTTGTACGATGACGTTGTAGAAAGCCCTGTTCCTACGTCACCGGAAGGGCCGCACGAATACGACTATGCAGACGCTGGTTCGTCTTCTACGACACAGGTCCAACCGTCATACGATGACGTGGAAACAGGGCCTTCTTCTGATGTCGGTTGTTTCTACACAAATCAACGGATCGTGGATCAACAGAATCGCATGGCGCGTGCACAGTTACAGGGTACAACAGATGAACTCTTCACAACACCAATCTAATGTGTCTAATGTGTTCATATGGACGTCAGCGGAAGGCATGGTTGACATGCATTCATTTGTAAAGTAATAACCATACGGGTTAAAACCAGGGGGAAAAGAAAAGAAACTTAAATAAAAGGTAGGAAACAGCCGAAACACCATAGACAACATTAAACGGGTTAATTATCAAACCGTATTGACATTTGACAACATACATGTCCATTTGTAATACATTTACCCAACATTATGTAAATCAAACTTTCTAACACCAGATTGACTTTGGGGTACTCTGATTATGATACATTGAGAAATTTCATTTAAAGTAACTTATCACAAGGTAAAATAACCTTCACATATAAAAAAAAAACCTTTTATAGGATAGTTGATGCATAATGTATCAAAATTATTTGTGAGTAATATGGAAATAAATTTACTGGTGCTAATGTGTTCGATTTTTTTTTACTGACATTAACTAGAAGATTAATGGTGTCACTGATAGAATGACGTGTTGTCAATCATCAACGTAAAATTTGATGTTTTGTTGGTAGAAAATTTTTGACTATTTCCGCCGAAATTGTAATACTTTGTGGACACCTTCCAGAAATACCAATTAGAAAAAGTGTAATCTCACTCATTCAACCGAAAACAAAGAGACCAGAAAAAGAGGGACTGGAGGAGGATTGTGGTTGTTGTTGTTGTTGTTGTTGTTGTTGTTGTTGTTGGTGGTGGTGGTGGTGGAGTTCGTGTTGGTATTAAAAACTTTGTCCGATTATTTACGCCAAGGAAGATTTCTCCTCACTTTCTTTTATATTTATCTTGACTGGGAACATGTACCATATTATATGTGAATACGGAATAAATTTAACTTCGTTTTAGGTCCACTCGAACTTTTGAGTTGTTTTTAATCTTATTTTACACATGAAAATGCAAGTTATTGTTTATATCAATCACTTATATAAATGCCAGTGACGTTTCATGTTGCTGGTGTGAGAAAATTATTCTGACACCCATCCTTTGTTTATTATGTTCTAATTTTTAATAATTCTTTCCATTGTAATTCCTCCCAAAGATATAAAATTATTTGAATTAAATGAATCATGTATATTTATTTTGGATTTGATGAAAGACACTATATAACACTGTGGAAGACCCGTTTAAAAATTGTCGAACTTTGCTATCTGGCATATCTGACAGTGTTTGAATGGACAAATAAACACCCTAGAACACAAAAGTTTTGACAGTTATGCTGTCACTAGTGCAATATGTGCAGATACAAATTGGCACATTAATTTTATATCTGCCGATAGGAAATTCTGCAACACAGCAGTCTATGGAGAAAAGCTGGAATGGTCTCTCAATGATTTTCACTTTTTTAAAGCACTTAATAATTGTTTTACATTGCATTTTTTTCAGGGCTTCTTTTTTAGACCGTATCAAAGACACTAGTAGCATGGGGAATCATGTAGCTCAGAGTTGTTAAACTGGAAACATTGTTATACAATGCCTTTAAAGCAATTTAAACTAATTGTACGGAAGTTATACAAAGCCAAAAGGCTTCACTGAATTATCATTGTCAATTAACGGATTATTTATTCACTATGCGGATATGTAATTATTTTGTCTTGTTTCATTTTGAAATAAAACGTTAAATAACATTGGATTTATCTGAGAATTTTACCATTTATAGTATCAAATCTATTAATTATTCGTTTTAACCCGTTGCCTCCGAGATACTGAAAATTCCATATGAAGTTAACACAGGACACATCCGGTTCCCGTGGCCAACAGGTTAAGCATGTAATTTGTCGATTAATTCAAATGGAAAATTGTTATTGTAATATATTCTATATCAGGTGACATCGGAAGATCAGACACTTATTTGAAAGTGTAACCTGGATGAAGGTTGTCAATGTGTGGTAAATGATGATATCGAGGGAACAATTCTATAGATATTTGTCGAAGTAAAATGTTTCAAAATGTATTGTCTCAATAATTATCAGCAGTTGTTAGTGCAGTGTTTCGCCATTGGTGTGTTCTTTGGTGAAACGGAGGACGAAGATGTTGTTTCAGTATCATCAATAAATCATATTTTTGTACAGTGTATTATACTTCACCCTTATTATAGTGAATACACTATAACGAGATTAAATCACTCTCACCGCATTTGCATATTGAATGTCAAATATACCATCGTTAATCATGCTTAATTATGTAGATATATTTGCACGACAATAAGTGTTGATTAAAATGAATTTTATATAAACTCATCGTCACATGATAACTTAAATTTTCTTTTACATGTATTTGCAAAAATTAAGTAAGGTAGAAATATGTGCATTAACTGGGCGTGAAAATTTATGTCTTAAAGAAAATATGTATTTTGTAATTAATATACCGTTGGTTTAATTGTTATTTTGAATGTCACATCTTTGACAGGGGCGGATCAAGTCTTCGGAAGTGGGAAGGGGGTACTTGTTTCAGGGGAGCCCTTTAAACAACGCTTTTTCCCAACTAGTATTTTAAATATGTGATACGATGTAATTGTGTACAATATTGTTATTTGTTTATTTAAAACTTAAAACTTATACGTTTTTTTCGGGTAAATTTATTTTGTCTTTGTTTTCATTTGTTATTTACATGCTAAAAAACAGTCTAACATCAGATGGCAAGTATTTTATCAGTGTTTAAACAAGTAAACAAACAAACAAATTACAAACATATTGACCCTTTGAGAAGTTTGTGGAGGGTGTTCTAATGGGATAATATATGCTTTTGTCCTATCATCCATTTCAATGTCAGAATGAAAAAAAAAATGGAATGACGACTTTGATTAATGTGTATGATAATGGCAATCACAAGTATTGATATTTTGTAGACTTTATGCTTATCACATTTCTTTCAGAAGCATTTTTTTTGTGTTTTTTCTTTGGGAAATGCTATGCAAACAAAATTGGTGTCACAAAACAAAACAAACAAAACACAGTCAAAGAATATTAATTTATTAACGTACAAATGAATGTCGTGGTGTTATTTACAGTGAATGTCTAGCCCTTGCTACATTTTTGAAAATTCTGTCAAAATTGCATTTTAATATATTTAGAAATTTCTTTCATGTTGATAGATGTGCAATAGTATAAAAATAATTTGAGTTGTGAATGCATTGGGCACGAATATTACACGACGCGCGAGATAAGCCACTGTCTATTCAACAAGGCGCGTAGCGCCGCGTTGAATAGTCCAGTGGCGAATCTCGCGCGGATTACGTGCCCCAATGCATGAACAAAATCATAAATTATTCGTTTTATACAACACCTTATCCTTACACCACTATTCAAGATTTGTTCTAATCTACGTCCCAGAACTGGTGGGGTGCCAGTGACCGGCAAATCCCCCAAATGAAGGTTAACATTCTGCAATGAAGAATCAATTCAAACTTAGGACGCTACAGTAATAACGTTACGTTACTCGTTAGCAGCTGCACTGCAAATGTCTTTTAAAACAGGTAACGTGGGCATAACGTTACACACAAAATGCAATGGCGTACGCGAGCTGCGCTACACATATTGTACATAAAATTTAGGAAGTGTATATATACCCCGCAGCTGGCAACAGAAAACAAATTTTTCATTCGATACCCCTATGCCAGTAGCCAATCAGAAGGAGTCTTACACGGGAGTGTTACTCCCACGCACATTACGTATGCGGGTTTAAAATTCATGGCGCTTGTACGCGTACGTGACGGCAGCTGCCTTACGTTACATGTACATGACATTGATCGCGAGGAAACGGCTTCGAAAATTCCTGCAAATGGCGTCAGATTCGAATCGGTAAGTGTGTTTACTTTTCATTTGTTTCGCCATATCATTATTATTCTATTGTACATTAAATTGACATACTATAACAGCATTCCGAAGCAAATTTGTTGGTGTATAATGGCAAGCAAGAGTGTGACCTTATCAAGCCTACCTGGGATGGCTTAGTCCCGCGTACTGTGATTTACGTATGCTACAGATACCCCGAAATTTGTCACTATCCTGGCGGATTAGTCATGGGGTGTCTATTAATGTCTGAA
>JZLH01S0067157.1:0-18622 GCA_001188425.1 Eucidaris tribuloides
AAATGAAGTTATTGTACCACACTGTATTGAATGCGGCAGTTAGGGCTGCAAGTACGGCTCCATCATTTCTATAAGGTCGAATCAATGTTCTATGTGAAAAGGGTCACTTGACCCTGTCGTTGATGCTCTGTGGAAACCATCCCGTTCATGACGCAGCTGGATGTCAAAGATAAAATCTACCCATTTGAAAATTAGTTACTTTATATACGGTAGATATCACAGATACAGGCCTGAGCTCCCTGTGTCATTCTATCTTTGATTTTAGAGCTAGGACAATCATGGTGAAATTTTGCATACACCAAGTACATTAAGATGAGCTCCATTACAGAAACAGGCATAGCCAGGGGTTATATAGAATGACTAAATATCCTCTGTCTTTGATGTCCAAATTTTTCTTTCCAGAGCTCAACTTATAATAAGCAAATTGCCTTTAATCGAGATGCAATGGAATTCGAACTTACTGATATCTTTTATTCGTGGTCAATGTTCTACCAGTACAGGGCAAATTATGGATTACTTTACACTTTGAGTGGACAGAATGAAATTGATTGATTTGAAAGTCTTGACCCAGCACAAGGCATTGACGGCCAGGATGTCATAATGTTGTTGCTTTGTATATTCATAAGCATATTGTTGGGAAAATGTTCATTAATTGTGGCTTGTTGGAGCTTTTCCTTACACTGGAACGTCCTACAATTTCCAGTGTGTCATTGAAACCGGGTTGTCATGCTACCAATGATGTGATCAAGTCCCTTGGATTCGATAGTTAATATTTCAGGTAATTTATAGTTTTTATGTAACAGGCATCAGCATTCATAGTTGTCGGGTATGGACAATCAAAGGCTTCCTACAAAGACATTCTCATCAGAGGATGAATTATGATGCAGAAGAAACATTAACCACACTCACAAAAAGAGTCTACATGCAGCAATTACAAACTGACAGTGTACGCCAAGACAGCTGAATAAAGAGCCTGTATGTGTCCTCGATTCCCTATCAATTTGGCCAGAAATACCCAGCACTTTCAGTTCCATGTAGGAAGCAGCTTGGACAGATACTAGGCATCCTATGGACGAATTGTGTGTCAAACAGCAATGGCCTCAGTTGTACTGTCAAGATATGCCCGGCAGATTCCAGTCGCGACTTCACCTCTACTGGCTGATCCCTTTCAGAGGACACAAGATGTCATGATGCCCAGTAATCTGCAGTACCAAAAGCTTGCTTTGGAGAATGGGGAGTACTGGAGGTCTTCAACACCTTTTCAATGATGTGTGCGAGAGAGATAAAGAAGCTGTAAGCATAAACATCAGCAGGTAGGATGAGATTGCAATGATAGGACCACAATCACTGGAAACTTGACCTTATAATGGCCTTTGCAGAGGAGAAGCAAAATTGTAAGTCGACACTAAAGAGCAGCGTTTACACGCCGCAGGTGGGGCAAGGAAGCTCCACTCACAGACAGCATTTTCAAGTGAGGAATGCATTCTCTACATCCGAAGTAGGCGCTGCCTCAGAATACCAACTTAACCAGTCTTTCCAGATGCAGATATCACGACAAATGAATACCAATAATACATTTTCCATTGTAAATATATACAGTCATGGTGGATTCTATAGGAAAGAAGGGCAACCTCAGCATGCCTCGTATACTGTAGAAATTGAAAACTTACACCTGACAGTAGGCTTATCTGTTTACAAGTTGCATTTGTGCAAATCAAAGGCTGTAAGACTAAGACGATCGTACACACTTGTTATTGCATATTGTTGAAGGTTATTGGCAGTGATAAAAGGTTTGTTCCAACAAACTGGAATGCTAAAAGAAACCGGTAAATGTATTACAATACAATGACTTCACAAGAACCAGCTCATCATTTCCGGACCACATTCTGTGGTCATAAACCATTGATCATTATAAATTATATACTGATTTTTTTTTTCGGATGAGGATGTGCAGCTGGAATTGTAATATTTTCTTGATAATCATGGTTCGAAAAAGAGAACTTTTCTCCTATCAGGAGCTTTAAAAAATTACTGAAATGTTTTTTAAGTAATCATTGATTTAATGAAATTAAAATAATTGATATAGAAATATTAATTCTTATCTCAGGATTTCAAAAATGATAAAAATGGAACGATTTCCGTGTAATATTTAAGGGTAGCATACAATACAGTACATCCATACATACCTTCCCTGGGATGATGAAACTGTTACTGAAACTGATTCTTAAAATTACGAATTTCTTGAAAATACACCCAACAACAAGTACAGCGTTACACCATTCTACACTTACTGGTGACTCGTGGTGAGAATATAATCATAGCATCTTGACATAAGCTAGATTCTGATACTGTCGTTGTCGTTGCTAACTCACAAATGTGTATTACAGCTTTTGCATTTGGCCGCTATCTTCGATAAATTGCAAAATGTCATATGTGACCATGCAACGTACCTTACCAGACTTTTCTCAGTTTCTCAGATGGCTGTTTACATATAATTCCAAGGACATTTTCTGTTTGTGAAAAAATGGACCTCTGTCCATAACAAAAGAAATTATTTTAGTGGCTATTTTGTTTTTGCTACGAATTTCAAATTGGCCAATCCTGACAAAGTACCATGTTGAAAATTCAGCCTCATTTTAGATTATACAACTCTATCAGATTTAAGTATATACACCTTTAGGATTTTTTTGTTACCACAGAAAATTAACTCTATTCATTTATCTTTATAATTATGAGGTATTTTTTGTATTTTTGCCGGCCATTTATTTCTGCCTACTTAATTCAAGTTGCTCTAGGTTAACAGAGTGTCATTCGAACTGATAGTCATGGAAATCATTAACATGACTGAGATTGAGGCTACCTGAGCCTGGCATCATAGACTTCGGGTGCTCATCCGGTCACAGTGTGTCTTTTGAGAAGAAGGAACAGTCACAGGATCTGGAACTGAGACTAACAGAGTTTTTTTAATTGCGTTATTATGCCATTTTTAATAACACAACACTATCAGCCTTGTCTAAGGTATTGGACTTTTTAAAAAATGCACAACTGGTAGTTACTAAAACAAAAATTTGACTTTTGATTTTCTGGACAAAAATGAGTCATTTTGGCGGCCATTTTGTTTTTCCTGCATACCTCTAATTACTCAAGACTGACAGAGTGTCAGTCATGAGATCGTTTAAATTAATGGCCATAGGAATCCTAAACATAACTAAGACTGTGTGTTGAGGCTACATGGGCCTGACATCACAGGCCTCTGATACTCACCCGTCCATAGTGCGTCTACTTACAGAGGAAGGAAGAGTCGCAGGGTCTGGAAATGAGACTAACATGGTGTTTTCTTGGAAATATGCAAATTAACATGTCATTTGTGATGATACAACACTTTTAGACTTGTCTCAGGTAAGAAACTTCTAAAAAAATTAATACAACTAATAGTCCATTACTGAAACAAACACTTGACTTTTAATTTTTCTATTGAAAATAAGGCATTTGGCGGCCATTTTGGTTTTTCGCTATATCTCAAATTGCCCAAGGCTGACAGAGTGTCAGTTTTCAGATTGTTGAAGTTGATGGTCTTAGGAATCATAATCTGCAAAGAAAAAAACTATAGACCCTAAAACAAGGTCCAGCCCAAAATCTGGATTTGGCTGCCGGACTATATCGGATCTGATCGATCGATTGTGTGCTTGTGCTTGGCCGACGCGCGTCATGACTATGTATCGGGGATGTATGAGAAATTTGTACCTGTAAATGGCGTAGATATAGATTTACTCAAATTTGCACCCCTAAATGGCGTAATCTAGATAACCAAATTAGCAACCCTAAATGACGTGACATGTGAGAAAAGGCTACCCTAAGTGGCGATTGCCGGCGAATGGTGCTGAAAAAGCAACCCTTTTTCCAAAAGACGTCGACGACGTCCGAATGCTGGAAAAGAGACCCTTTACGACGCTTTTTCTGGACGCGGGTGCGTAGCAGGCCTTGTGGAGAGCGACCCCCCGGGGCCTGTTGTCGGGGTTGACATCGAATATTATGATGTACTTCCTGTGTTCCGTGTTGAAGCTGTTGTAAATCGTCTGCAGAAGCAAGTACCGTGGTTGCTGTTTGTGACTTTATATACGTGACGTTTTCCCATTCGTCAACACCAATCAAACTTACGGGAGCAGTACAAACTTCGCTAGGAAAGTGACGAGACAGCACGAGACAGCGTGTGATACTTTTCCAGGACCAAGACGAAAAAAATGTATTTCTTATTTTTTTTTTTTTTATAAATCTCCCACTTATTTTTTTTAGTTCAGGCATGAACATTTGGCGCAAGACAGCTTCGTCTCTTGAATATTATAAAATAAAAATAATACGTCCAGCCTGTTGGTACCCTTTCCATGGCTTCACACATAATTGAAAATTAACTAAGAGTAGGTACTGGCAGATGTAAGAGGTAATAGGCCTATAGCATTTATTGCACTATATTCCCTATAATTGTGTGGGTGACTAACCCCTAGGGATTCCTGACTTCAGGCTCGGCGTGGATGTTGGCGTTGGTATCGTTATTGGCAGAGCTAACATGAGCGTGTGTGTGTTGGCTCAATGCCACAAATCCATTTTAAAATGTAGGGGAACATCACAAACAGCAGGGACCCGTTACCCTTAGCCATACGTTCAATGTCGAGGAAGGCAAATGGCTGAACCAAAAGCTGATACTGGGGGGGGCGTGCGTGATCCATTTAGTCCTGAAAAACGTGATTGGTCGGCGTGCGGCTGGGGCGGTGGCGTAGCTACGGGGCGGGCCTGGGGGGCCGGCCCCCCACAAATCTCCGTGTGGCCCCCCCCCCGCCCCCATCTAAAGAATTATGACCGTGGATAAAAATTGATCCTGGCATGTCTTGAGTAAAGTTTTTCGTCACTCCTCCCTCCCCCCCCCCAAAAAAAAAAAAAAAATAACTGAGCGTTTTCAGCGACATGGCGTGACCCGAACATATTTTTGGACTAGATTTGGTGCGCCCCATCAAAAGCCCCCCCCCCCGTGCCTTCCGTGTTGAAAAAATCCTAGCTACGCTCGGGTTGGAGGGGGACCGTGAATCCACAAAGTCCTGAAAAGCTGATGACCGGGGGGGAGGTGGTGGACATGATCCACAAGTCCTGAAACCCTGATGATCCGGGGGGGGGGGCTGGAGCGTCTGGCGTAGTGATCCACAACCCCGCCCCTTGAACAAGAAAAAACATAAAAAACCAAGGGGGGGCGGTGATCCATAAGTCGCTGAAAAAGCTGCATGACCGGGGGGGGGACCCGTGATGCCACAGAGTCCTCGAAAAAGCTGTTCTTGTCGGCCATCGGCGTAACTTTCAGTCGGCGCCATGAACTTTGCGTGACGTCACTCGGTATTTGGAGCTCGATTTAGCAGACGATGTTGCTTCCTCAAAACCAACACAAACACCTAACTTGAAATCAGCCGCATGTCGCGTTACGGGAATCGAGCATCGTTGCTGCCCTCATGATTTTGATCTCGACCTGATGTAGCGACTAGTGATGTCGATTCGCCATCTCATTTTAACTTTTCATTGCAATTATATCTATACGGACACACACTGGCGTACCCGGTGTCCGTCGTCAGGAGAGGCATTTTTTTTTGGCAATGGTCTGCTGCCAAACCCCCAAAGTCCTGCAAGTCTAGAAAAAGATGAGCGGGGGACCCCAACAGTTCTGCACTTCCAGAAAAAGCTGACAACCAGGGGGAGGGGGGGGGACGCCAAAAAGTAACTCAACACGTGGATATTTATCTCATTAAACATTTTGTGATGAGTTTCGCCAGGCTGTCGATTTTACAAGTGACATCACATATGATTTCTCCAAATTACTTGTGTTTACTTTTTCTGTTAAGAACGAAATAAAATACAACCTGGTAGTACAAACAAAATACCTATAATCTACTTTTTTTTATTATCTGTAGTTTGGGTGAAAAACTTAGGTCGTGTATGTGTTGGTTCTTTTAAAAAGAAAAACAAAAAACAATACCGGCATCACCAGTGTGCGCAAAACATTGTGGTAATGGCTTCGTATAGTCAAGAAATTCAAGTGAGGACGTGAAATTGGTTAAAAAAAAATATTTTCACGGTTAATTCTCATTTTAAGAATGCGACATACCAGCGCGGGGCATATAAACTCCCAAAAAAGTTTGGAAATCTGAGTTTGATCGGTTATATCTCCCGTTTCGTAGTAATAATCAGTGCAAGTTTGGTATCATCGGAAAGATTATTTAATTTTGTTGAAAATGATACCCTACTTGTTATGATTATGCTATTAGTGAAAGGGCAGTATCTTAAAATGTGGTGTAATGTGCAAATTGAAAAGCTGCAAAATAACCAAAGTTCGGTAAGTCAGCCAATTTTTGTTGTCGTTGATAAGTGAGTTTTCCAACATCTCTTTGGTTGCTATGCACTCTAATGTGAACATTGACATGGATTGAAACAAACACCTGCACAAGTAAGCAAACAACAACAACAAAAAGTGAGAAAACCAAATAAACAAACATGTATGTGCATTTAAAAACTGGACATAAAAAGCATTTAATCTTACAGACCTTTCTCCATATTAACACAACAAAGTAATAACATAAGTGGCAGGAGCTTAATTTGCATGGATTTTCATGTTCATCTTCACATGGATCTTTGATTTCATCAATGTTCATTGATTTTAATGACATGATCAGAGTTCAGTATCGGGTGGACGACCCACGTGCCTGCACCACCGCCTAGCACCGCTGCCGCTTCCTCATGCTGTTGGTGGGCTTTGTGATACGTTAATGTGGGATGGCATTCCACTCGTCAATCAGTAATTGACGCAAATCTGTCGATGTCGTTTCATTTGTGACTCTCTTCCATAGGCCTACAGCCCGGCCGGGTTGATCCCACAAATGTTCAATAGGGTTGAGGTCTTGGATGTTGGCCCTAAGACCTCCTTGTTTATACCCTCTCTCTGGGAAAATCCATGCAAATCAAGCTCCTGCCATTTTTTTTTTTTTGGTTTACTTTGTGCTGATAATGTGGTGAAAGGTCTGTGAGATTACATAATAATAATAATAATAATAATAATAATAGTCCATTTCTTATATCGCGCATAATCACCGATTACCTCAGTCTCAATGCGCTTGGATATTATTACCCTGGTCACTGGGATACAGTTCTAACCTGCACACAGAATGTGCACCATTTCCACTCCCTGGGGAGTATTCCTAGCTGAGCTGCCAAGAAGGCGCATCAAGCCAGACAAACCAAGTCATTCTCACCCTACCAGGTACCCATTTATTCTCCTGGGTGGAGAGCAGCAAAGCAGATTAAAAATGTCTTGCTGAAGGACATTAATGCCGGGCGGGTGTTGGGCTCGAACTCGAGACCTCTAGACTATCAGGCACATGCCTTATGTTCAGTCTTTTAACGCCCATTCATGTTTGTTTATTTGATTTTGTTCACTTTTTGTTGTTGTTACTTGCTTACTTGTGCAGGTGTTTGTTTCAATCCATGCCAAAGTTCATATTAGAGTGCATAACAACCAAAGAGAAATTGGAAAACTCACTCATCAACGACAACAAAAATTGACTGACTTACCAAACTTTGGTCGTTTTGCAGTTTTTCAATTTACACTTTACACCACATTTTAAGATACTGCCCTTTCCCTGATCGCATAATCATAACAAGTAGGGTATCATTTTAAAAACAAATAATCTTTCCGATGATACCAAGTTTGCATTGATTATTACTACGAAACGGGAGATATAATCGATCAAACTCAAATTTGCAAACTTTTTTTGAGGAGTTTATTTAGTTTCGCCCGTCTCCTCAGTGTTGTTCTTATAGATATAATTTTAATAATTTTTAAATTTTCTTGTCGCTAACCAGACCCTTGCAAAAAAAAAAAAATAGACCTGCAATGTCGATATTGTAGTTTGATAGCTTTTGGACTCATTGTTACGCAGCGGCGGGTCCTTAATGGGTAGATCGAATACTACCTGCGATGAAGCTTAGTGATAATTAGCAACATTGACACAAACATGTTGGCGAAAGTGTTTGCAAAATGCAACTGGTGACTATAATGAGTGAAGATTGTTAAGGTTTGGGAGCGTAGAGAATTTTGATTTAGTTGTCATACAGTTACCCAGCAGTTTGTATTTATTTTCGCAAACTGGTTGCAACATTGAATAAAAAAGTTATTGGGAACTTTATTGTAACTTTTTAGAAAACCTAACAAAATCTCTAATTTACAAGCCATCGCGAACAATGGTGAACCCTGATTGCCACCAATTTTTGTCAAAAAATTGTCCAATCAAAAAAAAAAAAAAAATGCAACGTTCATAAGCATTCCCCCTTCAGTGAGATATTAGCTTATTTTGGGGTTATGGATATTACTTGATGTTTATCCTAGGTAAAGAATACTGTAATCTGATACCAACCACGAGATGGGGGATTATTAACGACCTGGGTGTGTCGTCGACCGGCGATATCGAATGATTTTGGCAGATGTTTCACAAGAAGTATCGTGGACACAGTAATGGAGTGGAGTCCACAAATGCTGAGTCCAGGGCCCTATTTCATAAAGCTACAAAGGATCATTCCTAATTTATTGTTCCTAAGTTAGTTAGGAACAATTTACTTAAGAAAATTCCTAACTTAGGCATGATTAACATTCCTAAGTTAGGAACAAAAAGTTAGGATTTTTAAAAAAATTCCTAACTTCAATATTTCTTAGAACTATGTGGAAGAGTATTTGCTTTTAAAGTCAATATCTTATTAATATTAGTGTATGATAAGATAGAAAATGCAAAGTTTTATACCTGTAAAGAGTGTCTTGATCCAGGTAAATCAGAAAAGTGCACCTTTGTGAGATTGATTATCATGTGATACTTAAGAATGATAATAATCACTCCTAAAGTTAGGAACAATTTCAACCAAGATAGGAAAATTCTTATTCCTAAATTGCTTTATGAAATAAAACTTAGGAATGTTCCTAAAGTTAGGAACAATTAAGGACTTAGGAATGATTCCTTAGTCCTTAATTGTTCCCAACTTTAGGAACATTCCTAAGTTCTATTTCATAAAGCAAGCTCGGAATTAGAATGTTCCTATCTTGGCTAACGCCCACACACAAACAATTTCGCACTCCAGGAAAAAACATGCGCGTGCGCTATTCGGTCTTCTGTTCGGCTCATGATTCAGCCTAATTCATAATTCCAGGTGGGCACGTGACTGTACACATTGGTGTGATCGGCTTACGACGGCTTGAACTATGTCTCCAACACTTCTTGCCAACTCTTGATTTATACCGAGTCAAAAGTCACAACATAAAGACGTCCAAGGAAATACAAGCGAGCGAGTGAACTATATATTTTTTTTTTCTTGTGGCAGGAATTAGATGACAATTAAGCGGGTTTCAAATTATTGGAAAAGAAAGATTTTATGCACGCCGTAAAATGCGAAATTGTTTCTGTACATATACTATTCAGTGTCCACGCGCTTGTGCAATTCTACCCAACTTATAATTCCCACTTAGAGCCTGGCCATTGGGCTAGTGTCATTGGCTGGATCGACAGATTATTGCAAATCTCGAACTCTCGATTCGCACCGAGTAAAAACTCACCAAATAAAAACCAAATGAGCAAGTAAACGTCAAGAACAGTCACATGTGGCAGAAATCAGGTGATAAATGGGTGAGAATTCGACATCAAAGTGAGATTTTACAGCAAATTATTGAAAAAAAGAAAGGCTGACGTGTGAGTATTTTTTTTGTCGGCCGTATTAGAGTAACTTTACAGGCAACGGGTGCCAATGGATATGGCTGTATACGCAGGTCCAACTTTAAATAAAGCCTCACGCGTTTGGCTCGGGGGCAATGCCAGGGTAAAATCGTAGGAGGGGCGAAAAATCTTTCGGGGAAAAATGCTGCCCACTCCCCAAATACCTGCCAAACTACAGACCAAACATCATCCGAAAAGCGGGGAGGGGGGGGGGTGACGACGACCAAAACCATTTTTCGCGCCGCCGCTGGTTTGGCTGAAGGCACCGTGGTAAAACCATATCCGTGTGGGTATATACACTGCCTATAAACTCATGTGATGGAAAACATTGACCCCTTTTTTGGACATGACTTTTCACCTACCAACGCATTTGTCAAAAATTTTGTGTGCTTAAGCATGAAGTGAAGCCAATTTCTTCTGAACTGGGGGCAGAGGACCTGTTTAAGTTGCAGGATGACAATTGGGTACAAAAGATTCAGCATATCCCATACAGGATCAAAAATGTTGCGTTACGGACATTACACCTCGGATTACTTTTTAGGTCCTTATATTTGCACTTAAAAGCATTTGATAACTAATGTAAAGATGGAGTTAGTCATTTTTGGTCCTTTCGTAAATATAAACAACTATGAATTAATTCTGAAGTGCTGTTGTATGTGAAATAATGAGACTCAATGATTGTGTTTTTCAAAAGAGATAAAATTTTGCAAGAAAAAGTTTTTTTTTTTTTTAAGAAATGTATGTCTAAATATACTTCAAATGTATCCAAAAACCACTCAAATTAAAGAGTTTAATGAGTTCTATTGTGTGATACTAAATTTATCACTGTAGCACATATATTTCTTTTTAATTATTTCAAATTTCGTAATTTTGAGCCCGGGTAACATTTTTCGCGGAATTGCTCCCGTCTGATTAGCAGATTTTGGCCAAATTTTTATCAAGCGCCAACAACTCGATTAGATTTCTCTACGCATTTTTTTCTTGAGCTCCTGCCCTATTAGCAGCCTCTGTTCAAATCTCTTTCAAACTCCTCTGAACTTGCAACATCGATCAAATTTTCCTTAAGTTCCTGTCCCATTACAACTTTGTGCAAAAGGTTAGGCCTATTTCTTGCCCATCAGGCGCTGTTCTACAGTGGGGGTAGCTTTGGGGGCTTAAGCCCCTCAACAATTGTTAAAGGACCCCCCCCCAAAAAAAAAAAAAAAAAAAATAAAAAAAACTGGATCAGCTTCACTAGCGCAGCGAAAGGGTATGCCTCCGCAGTCGGCACTACCACCCAATTTGATTGAGAATCCTTATGCATGCATGCATGTAACCCATTTGAACATAAATCTTAAAGGGAGAAGGAGCCAGCAACTAACAGGCATAAGTTAAGAATAAAAATGACATTGTGAGTACTATGAGAATTGTGGTACATGGTGACAAAAACAGCCTGAATAAGGGGTACTGTGTGATACTCACCCCCAGCAAGGCCCTATAGATTAGTTATTTTGTGTTTATTTTACGTCTTTGTAAGTTTTACCCTAAGACAAAACTTGCAGAAACAGCTACAGGGGGAGGAGCTCATCAATTCAAACAGTGCATACATTACCACGGTGTGGCTAACACACGTCGCGTGGCATGGATTGTTCACGCATGGTCAGCTCCCTGCAGTGCACGTGCAATCTGATTGGTTGGCAAGAACTCAAATATTTTCTTAACTTATGCCTGTTAGTTGTTGGTGCCTTCTCCCTTTAAGTTAACTTAGCAATGAGACCGAATGAGGTTTGTATAAGCCCTTGTGACCTTTGATCTATGACATTTTAACTCTGACATGTAATCAGTTCTCGGCCTCATACTGTATATTTGACCCAAGTTACATTAAAATCAGTCAAGCGATTCTTGAGTTATAATGGTACAGAGCCCAAATCAGATATATACGAGGCCTCGTGACCTTTGACCTCTTAACCCCGAAATATAATTAGTTAAATTGTGCTTCATACTAAATACTTGATCCAAGTTACATTAATATCCGATAAACCGCTCCTGGATTATAAGGGTAACAAGCCCAAATCATACATGTAGGAAGCCTTGTGAACTTTGCTCTTTCCGTTATCACCTCTGAAATCTCATCAGTTCATTGGTGCCTTACAATACATACTCTACCCAGGTTTCATCAAAATCCGATAAGCCATTCTTAAGTTATCGTGTAAAAGACAACAGGTATGGGCCCTCGTGACCTTTGACCTTTGACTTTTCAACTCTGAAATCTAATCCGTTCATCGGTGCCCTTTAATACATACTTCACTCAACTTACATCAAAATCCGACGGGTCGTTAAGCTATTGTGGTAACTAGCAAAATTAGACGTTTTAGGCCCTGCAACCTTTGACCTTTGACTTTTCAACTCCAAGCTGTTCATACGTTATCACGGTAACGAAAACCGATAATGGACGGGCGGACGCGCGGACGTACAACCCGAAAACATTATCCCTCCGGCAACTTCTTTGCGGGAGCATTAAAAAAATGCAGACGAAAAATGTTTTACAATGAAAATCTTTATAATAAACATCCCCTTTGGCATGTATTTCATGTATTTACATTTTTAATGAATCCCCCAACCCCCAACCCCCCGCTCTAGAACCGCGGTTGTTGCCCATTCCTGATTGTGATTAAAAAAAAAAAAATGATCGGGAAACTGAAGGGGGATTAGAGTCACCCAAAATTGTCACATGTCCGTCCGGGTAAAGGTTGCCTCAATTTCATGTTTATTCTGCTGAACTGTGTGAGAAAAATACTGATCTGTTATTAAGGTACTAGTTTATGAAATTTGTCTTATTTCTGGTTACATTATGTCTATGTATGTGCAAAACAGCTACTAAGATATATTGCGGATTTGCTTTATGCAGGGACTTATTTTCATTATAGAACCATTAATGTAAAATTGCATGACTGTAGCACGTTACACGAACTTGTCCTAATTTATGATTATCTACAATTGAATACATAAATAAAAGAACGAACCAAGTCCATTTTGGAAATCTGTCTTTATTGTTCCATATGAAACCAAAGATGACATGTAATTAAGCAAAGCATTGGGGTATTGTTACTAGATATCTTCAAATTATGTACTATAAATTTGAATAACTTGAGTTGTCAACTTTGGTTTCATATGGGCAATAAAGATGAATGCCCCAAAATGGACTTGGGTCGTTCTTATATATTTATATATTCTATTACGAATTCAAAGTGGACGGAAAACCGATCAATTTCTAGCTAAAAGGGGCCAAACATGTACAACCTTGGATGGAGATCTGCATTTGTCTTTTTGGAAACTAGTTAAACGAACATCATTCCTTCCTTACACCTTGCACACTCATTTTGACTAGGGGGTAAAATAAAGATATATGACTTTTGACCGAAAATTTGAGCGAATTCACGGGTATCTGGACTTAGCCAAATTTGGAAATATAGAAAACATACAAGGGTAGGCGATGAACAAGTTAGCTACATCCGCTACAGTGTGACAAAAGGCAAGGCGTCTCTTTTGCACGCGTAGAAATTACATTTTGAAGAAAAACACTAAGAATCTTTAGCAAATTATTGGAGCTAGAAACTCGGTTATAATGGAATTTAGTAACCATGCCACCGGCAATGACACACACGCACACATATATATAAGCTCTTATCAACCACTCCTTGAGACAAACAAGCATATACACAAACATACATACATATTCCCTGTATAAAACCATAACGTTTATTCCACAACCATGTTCAATCTGAGTACAATGTGATAATAATTACCTGTGTACTTAATTATGTATAGAGTCAACAGATTGTGATCTAGTGTAGGGATTCTCTATTAGCGGCCTTGCAAATGGACGCATGGAATCCGTTATGAAAAAAAAAATCTCTCAAAACAATACTACTTTTAGTTTTCCCTCTTTTTTCCCGAATTGTGTAGTTTGTTTGAATTTGTATTTCTTGTGTTTACCTTAATTAGAGCATTTTGTAGGCCACTCAAAAGACCTCATAATTTCAACCTTAGGGGCTCCGCTCCCTTAACCTTCGCCAGGGGCCCTTAAGCGGGCCCCTGAACCCTACGCCACGGTGCTTCGCCCACTACGCATGTTGGATAGTAAAGCAATGCAGGTTTCCGATAACAAAATAATGTGGAGCTTCCTTCAACAAAACTACCTAGTGGGGGGGGGGAGTTAATGATCAGCTTTTGATCAGCATTAAATTGCATAAAATGTTGTGACCGGAAATGCGTCATACCGACGGGGCTTATGTTCTATTCGAGTTGGTTTAGGTATGTTTCCTTTTTGTTTATAAATTGTGTAGTTCGTTTGATTTCATATTTCCCTTTTTTCCTTTTAATAGAGAATTTCTTGGCTTCTACATTCATTGACTAATTTTTGTGTAAAAGTGTGATTGATTCTTAAAGTCATGCATAAGTGAGCATGCATCCAAGGCAAAATCGTCAGTTTTCAAAAGTCACAGAATCAGTTCTCACGACAAAATAGTCGATAACAGTGTTTTTTGCTACACTAATGACATGTTCCCACTCAACCACGAAATAAAAAAAAAAAATGTGTTCGAACAACATATGAACATGCATTGCTGAAAAAAAATCCGGATTTTACCATTTGAAAACTTAGGTAGGATGACTCTTTAAATTGAGTTCCCTGAACGGTAAAATATGTGAAAAGTGTCAGGAGAGGTGTAAGGGAGGCCAGCGATAGGTGATTAACATAATAATGCTTAATCACTCATTAGAAACAAAATTTGTCAAAATCCAGTATCATAATTCCCCCCCCCCCACATGACCCTTGTAAATTTTGAGCAGTGGTATTTTTGCCTGTAATATATGCTCATTTATGCATGACTTGACACAGATCATCACATTTTCACACATAAGTTAGGCAATGATAAATCATTTCCCCAAACTTGTTTCCTAAAAACAGTTATATTTTAAATATGGGTGGAAATAATTTTGTGTTGTGTTCAGATCCTGTTCCCAGTTTCTAAAGGGAAACTTCGATTTTGGGGTACAGTTTGGCTTAGGAGGGGCGGGGATGTTTTCCGTGTAAGACAATTTATTTACGGGTGGCGTCCTCCCTCTACCACCACTAACAGGTTTTACAGTAATAGATCCACATCTTGCCCCCGTTTTGCAATCTATTTAATAGTATTTTGTAGGGTTTTGTGTATGGAAAAAATGAATTAAACTCTTCATTGTCCAAGAAATGATCCCTGCCACTACCCATGGATACCTTAACCTTTTAGTAGTCATTACATATTTTTGCCAAATAAAAAGGTCATTATTCTATCGCATTACAAAATACTATATTTTTAATTGCTCTTTGCTACCCCAAACCTGCAATCAGTTTAGAGAAACAAGTTTACAGAAACAGTTTATAAAATACATGACTATGATCGCAGATATCAATTAAAAACTTTAAAAAACCCCATAAAATTACCGATTACAGTTCGTTTCGATTACACAATAAAATGTGGGCCATTCTTTGAAAAGTGAAACAAATGGTCACACACGTGACAGAACTTATTTGACCTCTGTATCTCATGTAATTCCAAATGTCTTGCAGGTACATTGTTTTGAAATGTAAATATATCTTATATATGTCAATAGTGATCAAGTGAAAATATTTAATGTTATGCTTAATCAAACTTATTTAGGGTCAGAGAGTGCAAATAAGTTTTGTGCAGCGTGTGTGACAATTTGTTTGACTTTCAAAAGAAGGCGCACATGGGTTTTCTTAACTGTAGTAAATAAATTTGCAACATTTAATGCCATAAGTAGTTACCACTATACAAAGCAGGGACATCATATATGGGGAACATTCCGATAGTCAGCGGGTTCCGAATAGTCGGCCGCGGTCCGTTTAGTGCCGCGGGTCGTTAGTCCGCGAGCCATGATAGTCCGCGGTCCGATAGTCTCGGGCGGTCGCGTTAGTCGCGCGGGTCCGAATAGTCCGCGGTTAGGTAAAATCGAATAGACGGCCGGAAAGCATAGCTCACAGATATTTGTTGAGGCTACCTCAGCCACAATGGCAATTAGATCGACTATATAGCTGCTGGCTACAGTTACTTTCCATCGTTCAAATCATGAACATCGAGATAAATCAGCTCGCATAAAACTAAATTGATTTGGAACAGGTAATGTACCGAGTACTAACTATTGGCGTAGCTTTTGATTGCTATTGTGTCATGTTGCGTGGCTGTGAAGACATAGTTATTCATCTCAAACAGGCTCCTTCTCTCCTGCGCCATGTTTCAAAGAACTACGCAGTAGTAATTACGTGTAAATGTGACCATTATCTCGCGCTTTGTGAACGATTTCAAAAGGGCAATATGCGAGAGAAAGAAAAAAACAACTGGAATTAGATCTTCTGAAGGGCTTTCCTTTCTACCATTAATTATCATGAAACTTGCCTATTGCAATGTAGGCGCGTACTTTGGCTAGTATCCCATCTTCGTGGGGGGGGGCAGGGGGGGGGCAAAGACTGCCAAGTACGTTTGACTGAGTTATCATTAACAATTGCGGCAAGCTCCTTCTAACATTTTTCCCCCTTTTTGCTTTCAAAAAGCTGGCTATAGAGACGCAATTGGGCAGTAATATGCGCTATAATATATAGCATTGTGTATTAGTTATTATTATTATTGATTCATTATTATTAATATTATTATCATATATTATTATTATTATTATTATTATTATATATTATTATTATTAATTATTATTATCATTATTATATATATATTATTATTATTATATTATACGGAGTCCGGTTAATTCAAAATGAACACCTGCCGATGCCCTGTGACTATCATATTTATGTGGTTATGCAAAATGTTGAAGTAGTAGAATATGATAACGAAGCAACAAATTATCATCAAAATAATTTAGCGCTACCAATCATAGTAAGCGCCCGAATCACAGTTTTTTTCTTACTTCATGGCGCAACTACTTCACACAATACAATGACATCGATAAATAACGTACGTATTCGAAAAAGGGCATATTATTGTAATTCAAATCAGTAGAAATGTATCATGACCATAACGGTGAACAAGAAAAAAATATTTGATTCACTATATCTGATCATAATTTTACCATACACCGCGGACATTACTGGACGCCGCGGACCTAACGATGCCCCGCGACTATCGGACGAGCCAGCGAGCTATGGCGGTACTGCGCTGCGATCTAACGACCCGCGACTAACGACATCCGCGAGCCTAACGACCCGTGGGGGCGAGCTACGACCCGCGACTAATGCGGCCTGTAGCGCATCTATATTACGCCTGAACTCAGCCGCTGGAAAACTAACACCTGAGATAAAATCATGAATGTTAAAGCAGGCGTCACACTGTCCCGAAGTTGAACAATCATGGTTACACGATACAGTGTGACGCCACCCGTAAGGGCGGTGTCACACTGTCATGAAGTTGACACAAGATGGCCACACGAGTTTGGAATTTTCGATTTCGCGCGAAGCTGGCCCGAAAAGAACCAACAAAGAGAATCAACATCCGAAGCTGGTACGATGCTTTTAGAAGGCCACACGATGGCTTTAGATGCTCGCACGAATGGCCCGACATGACGATCAGAGTCGAATTTTGAAAATTCCCTTGATCTTGTGTTCAAATTCGGGACATTGTGACGTCTGAATTACAGACTGCACAACTACGTAAAGGACCGCATTACACAAAGGCACTACAGCAAATACCTTTTACATTGCATGGACAAATAGATGTCTGCTTTAAAAAAACAAGAGCACTTTTTCCACACCCATTTAATTCTGAAAAGACTGGGGCTATTCGTAGGCTATGAAAACCAGGCGAGAAAGTCCCCCGTGTTTTCTGCCGATGATCATCCGATGGTGGCCACGTTTGGCATGCAGAAACTTTAATGATATAGTCTAAATCTGTGTGGTATTATTTCTATTATTATTTATTAGTAAATAATGTTTTGTTTATTTTCTCAATTTGTTTGCACATAATAGTCTAGAAATCGATGTTTTAGGGGATTATAAGTACCGTGTGTATAAAAAAGTAGACCTTTATAAAAAAATTCCCTAAATTTATATTAAGTATTATGAAAGTGTTTTTATCACATTTTTTGTTTAGTGTCTATTTGGTGAGAATGTACTACCAGTGGTATGAGTACTTCATCCATAATTGAACATAAACAACTTTTGTGGAATGTGTAAAAATTGACTTGCGCACAGAATGCTCTCTGACACTGTGAGCTCACGAAATCGTTTACAAAACAACGGCAACAGTGCGATAAAACTCTCTCACCAAGATGGAGCGTTTCTGGGATGATAAATGTTTCCTATCCATCTTGATACATGACTAACAAGTACAGTTCGGCCTCGGTTATATGGATGGCGATACGGTTAACGCCGGCTCTGGCTCGCATATGCGCGGAAACAATGGACTTAATCAAGTCCAATTGCCTAGTAATTGATACAACCTTTAATCAGCAAGTTGTACTACAGAACCTGGCTTAGGGTATTTGGGGAAAAGTAACAAAGTAAACTCATGTGCTGTGGCTGTGGGCAATTTGCACATGGCGGTGTGGGTTAAAAATAATCTAACTATATTACATCGGACGATGTATTAACTGCCCTATACTGTGTTGTATCATTATGCTCTCTTATCCGGTCCATTATCACTTATCCGGAATGACTGGCATAGTCCCAACTATCGGCCGTTAACACGAAGGCCAAACTGTAATTAAACACTGTGAGACGGCTGTGGATAAAGTAAGGCACATGAACGCTAGGCCCTTGAAGATCTGAAAAGTGGCATGTTTTATATAAAAGG
>JZLH01S0067165.1:1292-13045 GCA_001188425.1 Eucidaris tribuloides
GCAGCCGAATTGCTCTAGATTTTATCATAAGTTCAAGGCCTGGTGGTGCCATCAAATAGATGAAAAGCGGCCATTACATACAATTTTACTACATCACAAGTATTCAATATCTTACTGAAATCATACATGCTAAATTAAAATAACAAATGAGCGTTAACTGCAGACTTGAAGCGATCCATGTTTGGAACATCAGGAAACACGGTTGGAGAGAGAGAGTTCCATAGCCTGGCTGTTCTAGGGATGTAGGAGGAAAGATGAAGCTGGGTGTTGGACTTGGGTATACTAACAGCATGTGGGTGACTGCTCGCAGAAGAACGAGTAAAGTGTGTTGTCTGGTTTGATAGAAAGTGGTTTATTGTCGTATCAATAAAAATTTGTCCAAAATTTAGATTATACGCCAAAATAAATTGTTATAGAAGGTTGCAAATAAACGGACTCTTTGTGAGAAAGACTACTTTAAAAAATCGATACTATCGAGTATCGACAGCACTTTTTGTTGGAGATGTCATGGGATCTTGAAAGGTAAATTGCGGGTAAATTGTCTTCCTTAAACATTGCAGACTTAGCATGGTTTCGTATTACAGCTACTCGTTAGTAGATGTACATAATCAAGTAGCGATGGATCCGCGGGTGGATCTCCCACTTTAGAGAATGTTTCGATGAAAAAAAAACATGCATGGGTTTCTATAGGTCCATGGTTGAATAATGCTATACAATTATTTAAAAATTGGAAA
Organism: Eucidaris tribuloides; assembly: GCA_001188425.1. Taxonomy (NCBI): domain Eukaryota; kingdom Metazoa; phylum Echinodermata; class Echinoidea; order Cidaroida; family Cidaridae; genus Eucidaris; species Eucidaris tribuloides. The sequence continues at coordinate 2,027 of JZLH01S0067165.1, forward strand.
ATAGCATAGAAAACGGACATACTGAAGCTTTTCGGCATGCACTCATCATGCACTCATTTAAAAATTAAAAATTTCAACGTAAGTGTTTGGTACACCTTTACAGAAATAAGGTGATTGTTTTTACCTGTCAAATAACTTGCTTTTCTGCAATCAGAAATCCTGAATACAATTTATATTACATACGTGTAAGGGAATGGATAATTATACATTTATTGTAGATATTTTAAAATTTCGAAGGAATGGGAGTATTTTGTAGCGATTATCCTAACTTTTAGTCTAAATTTTAGTCTAAATTTACCGGCATTAATCAATACTTCAAAGGATACATTGTTTTGTATCTCTGATGCTATCTTTCAGGTTGGCCCGTTACCACTGGTTTATCGCGTGTACCAGCCTATCAGTAAGTCATTGAAGAGACCATTAGCAGATAACAATAATATCCCAGTACCCGAGAAAATACCAAAGAAAACCGACGGAACGGAGGAACAGAAAAAGGACAGTTCTCCGAAAAGCGAAGTCTCGCAAACACAAGATTCACAGAACAAGGCGCCACCAACACCAGCGAAAGACGCTCCATCAAATGGAACGAAATTGAACACAACAAGTAGTGCGCCGCCAACGATAGCAGCTGGACAAACGTAGCGCGGGAAATATGTCTGACTCGTGAATCGGAATATATTCTTGTTTGTGTTGTTTGTGTTATGGATAATACGTTTGCGGCAAAGCCTCGAAGTCTGTAAAATGATTTTTGTATACATTATTACATCTCATTCGTTATTCTGACGTAGTCTTGGATTAACGATGGATGAAATCTTCAGTTATGGACGAACCGTATGTTTTTGAAGTTTATGCGAGGACGCAGGATGGAGTTCAAGAACTACTTTTTTACGCATCGTGTCATCGTATGGATTACCGGACCTCAGCCCGAGTGGACTAATCGTTCCCATGGATTTTAACAGTTTATTTTGTATTTTGAGGTAGTCTTCAAGAGGTAACCTTGACTAAATCAGTGTAGTTGAAAGAAGCTACATGTATTTGAAAGCGCCACGTACTTGAGTATTTTTGTCTTGCCGTTTGACCAAGACCAGATATTTAACGTTTGTAAAGTTAGTAAATAAGTTTTATAAAGTAAAAAGAATATCATTTGCTGAAAACATAATTACCATAATTATGTTGTTTTTATTTAAGACATGCATACTATATTTCAGTGGAACGCACCACGAAGAAATTGATGTTATTTAGAATCATTGTTTCAGTGTCACTGTTTTACTTTGTAGACGCAATAAAAATAACAATGTTACAACGTGAGTACATGCAGCTGAAGACATTAACAAGGCAGAAACCAACAGGATATTTAAGGATTTCCCCAAAAAAATCAATTTGACACCCTTACACTTGAATGTGGAAACCATCAATAATATTCATCGATGAGCTACTAGTTGATAGTAAAATTTAATCGGTTGTCAATAAGGTATGGCGTCAAATCGATATCGCGAATCAATTTGTTACGTGTGTATACACTTCGTAATTATTTTCCAGAGTTATAGTTACTGTGAACGGGAAGGAAGGTGTGGATTCAATCGTAAATGTTATGTGTTTTATTATGTCCTTCTGAGTAATTTAAATTTCCAACAAGGGTTAGCACGTCCGAATAGGGGAGGGGTTGGGCTTGGGGGAGGGGTGGGGTTGTGCGATCTTGTATTCTACGATGGATATCATGTTCGTGGACAAAATGTGTAAAAGAGTAAAACAAGGCATGTAATGTACACGTACATGGTTTGGGGGCGTCAAAGACACCCCTCTCCTACACACACAAACCATCTAAAAAGGAGTTCGTTTTCATGAGTGAAAAATATGTATGTAACTCATTTTGGATGTCAATCATTTAATTTTATAAGCCAAAACAGCTAAAATGGGGAAAATAGTTTACTACGAGCAAAACACAAGCTTACTTTTTTCAGCTAGTTAAAAGAAAAAGAAAAACACTTTTTTTATGTCATCATAGTGACTGGGAGCGCTTCTTATCCCATTTAAGTGAGTACACTACAGACATAATAATCTGTTAAAAGATTGATAGATTTTCCGTCAGAAAATGACATTATTTATATAATGACGGATATAAATACATGTACTGAATTATATATTAATTTGTGGACGTGCACATGGATGAATAATACCCAGTCACAGTAAACAAGTTGTACCTCCCAGCTCTCGACGCCTACACCTCTACTTGCTTTGTCGAATTGTAATAATAAAGATTATAGACGAGAGGTTTATATTAGCCTTTTGACAAGGCCCTCTCGCTGTTATGGGCGAGCGAAGCGAGCCCAGCCGAACGCGACAGCGGGAGGGCCTTTTGAGATCTGCTTCGCATCCGTAAAGTAATTATTATTCATGACCGCAGGAACGACCGATCTCTGTTTGAATCAACATATGAAATTGCGCGCTACGCTCATCTGTCTTGGCCTTGTTAACTATTCGGTGGGTTGAAAGAAATTCCGTCAGTGTTGGTAAGTACAAAACATATACCATCAAACACCAAATTAGTATACGTTCATTGTTTGAACAGAGTAGTTGAAGCATTTTTGTTTATATTTTGCTTTTATAAGGTCCAATTTGGAGTGCAAAAATCAACCTGTAGGAATCGTTCGCCTAATGAAATAGTGAACGCTTCCAGATCGTTTCGTGTATACTGCAACATAATACTGCACGAACGTAGTCCCAGTATGATTGCATATTCAACGTAGGATCAATTAGACAGACACGCTGATTGGTTGATTTTTTTTGCTACCAAAATAGGGTAGGTCTAACATAAGAAATGGAATCAGATCTCAAAAGGCCCTCGCGCTGCCCACTCGGCTGAGCTCGCTTCGCTCGCCCGTAATACAGTGAGAGGGCCTTGTCAAAAGGCTAGGTTTATATCTATCTAATGCTACTAAAAGTCAGAAGAATTACCGATTTTCTGGAGTGGAATCATTGTCTTTTTATAAAAGTAAAGATGAGATCTGCTTGATGCATCTTATCAAGTTAATTGAATTGTCATATCAGTTTTGTGCGCTTGAAATACACTTGGCATGATCTCCCAAACGTTATCCTGAAGTGTGTTATAACACCAAAAGTACCAGTACAGTTTGTATTTTAACCATTTTGCGGTCTACTCTAGACGTATTTAATTAACTAATTGGAGTTTTCCTGTTTAATACCTGATCCGTCTTTTATGTGCTAAATTTTATGTTCCACCATTATTACTAAGCTGAAATTACGATTTTAAGAACTATTTTATTCAGTTAAATTATTGTTTCAAGTCGTAACATTATTTACATGACATTACTCCGCTGATATGATTGAAGTATGTCATGAAAGTTGGAGAAACCCCCCAATACAAAAGTTGATGGGCTGTTCGTGATCGGGCTCACGTAAGCCTGAATCCTACATGGTGACCTATAAATCAGTGGGAATAAGTAATTTCGAAATTTTCGAAAACCTCTAATATCCCCGGAATTATCATATCATTTGGGGGGGGGGGGTTGCCGCCTCCTGCCCTTCCTGTAGCCCGCCCCGCCCCTGGTTATAACCTATTTGAAAGCACCTTGGCCAGAGTTTCTCTATACACGGCTCAAGTGACTTTTAGAGTGTCTTTATAGAAAGAGTCACGACATTTACAAACTCTTGTTTTTTTCTGGAAAAATCTTGGCGTTCCATTCTTTCATTTAGAACACTCGGGTGCTCCTCGGAATTGAATGGAAATGTTACGTAATAGTAGAAACAACATGTTGTTCAAAGCACGGCGAGTTGTCGTAACTCTTCTCTAAGGGGACTCTAGTGACTTTGATGATGGTAGACTATAGGAGTTGGCTGACCTAACGAGGAGTTCACTCTGTCAAACAATCTTATCCATGGCCTTCCATTCTTAGGGGTTCCAACATACTCGGTTACATTGAACTTTCGGGGTGGGGAGGGGGGCACTGTCATTACAAGGTGTACACCAAGCGCATGTGTGGACTTTCAAAATAAGCAAGTATTCCTTGATCTCAGGACACCCTAAACAAGTATTCAAGTCTGAAAAGATACCCCTTTAAAGTCAACCTTCTTTACAATATCCAAAACAAGTTTTCAAGTCTGAAAAGAAACCCTTTTCAAGTCAACCTTCTGTTGAAAGTATACCCTTTTTTTTCCTGATTTTGGCGATTTTGGTAACCTTTTCACTGTACGCGCGTACATCGCCCGATCGTGAAAAACAACCCCTTTTACGCGTTTTTTTTCACAAGCGCATGGTGTACACCTTTTAATGACAGTGTCCCCCCCCCCCCCCGGGATTGAACTTCGGAAGTTTGTTAGTACATGTATTTCATGTATTAAACGTAAGTTTACATTCCATTTTTACATTGATAATGTGTTTTTTTCCATAAATCGAAGAAGAGAAAAATAAGTGACTTGACGAAGTGACGACAATGACGACCTACACTCTGGGACTGTTTGGACATTGGAAGCATGAATCATGATGATAATGGTTGCGTCTCTGTTTGGAACATTCACACCAGTGATATTAAAGCCTTTGATATTTTGTTAGTTTCTTATCCGCTTATGGCAAGAATGCCAAAATGGCACAGTGAAACAGATGTTATCACATGACGTTGAACTTAATAATTATTTTTCACATTAAGAGCCAATGTATAATTCATAATTTGAAATACAGATGCTGACATTCTTGTATGAGCGCTACACATTTATTATTTGGGCTTTGTTGCATTGAGTAAAATGTAAAATAAATCGAACTCAGATTACAAAAAAAAATCTTGAGAAAAATAAAGACATGACTCCGATATTCACTATACTGTACTTGGTTGTGATTGTGTGGGTGTTGAGTAAATGTTTTACAACCATCGATCTGTGTGCACTATTATTGCTATCGATAGCAAAGTTTGCCGTCGAAATTTATTTGGCCATGTTTACGCTTAGTATTAAATTGGGGCCCCTCTCTTCGAGTTAAATGCCCTAAAAAGAAATGAAACCTAGACATCAATGTGTATTCTCAAAATTATACAGAACTACTCGAGAAAAAAAGTGAAAATTTGAGCAAATTTGGCCGAATCGTTCAAGAGTTTTGAATGTTCAAAGTTTATTGATCATTATTATCATTTGAAGCTCTGCCACTTTTTTTGTGTTGCGAGTATGGAGAATTCCTCATTGCTTTGGTACACAATTTTGTCACTTTTCTAATTTTTTATTTAAAAACTTCAAAGATCCTCTTTGTTCTTGTTTCAGAATGTAACAGCAAAACGATTCTTCTCGCCGTTCTGATCAAAGATGATATAGCGCCGCTTGCTGCTCCGCAGCGCTTTAGGATCTTTGGTTCTGATAGAATTGGTACAACTCCTCAAATAACATCTTAGGCAAACATGAATGTGAATAAAATGGCTTATGATGAAAATTTATCTAGTGTCTACCAAATCGCTACATTGCACGAAACAGTTCACAGTGTTGGTCATGAAGACCTTAAATCGACACGTATATACACTGGTATACAGAAGAAAATATCATCATAGAACCTTTAGCAAAGTATAGGAGCTAGAGACTCATCAGTTTTAATGGGATTGTCGTGACCGTCAGACCTTGATTTGAATTATTGTTGTAAAGACAAACATTTCTTGTCTATTTCCAGACCTCAGTGCATGGGGTGTTCATCGTGTATGATAGCAGAAATTTCAATTTCAATTTATTTCACTATTAAAAACACAAAAATACATTATATCATTATAAGTAGTAAACATAATTGAACAAAATAGTGAGGAATCATGAAAGCATTACAGCTTGGTACAAAATGACCCCCAATACATGTACGTATAACATAAACTTAAATATGTGATAATGATAACAATAAGTAATAAAAATTGTTTAAAACTAACAAACATTATCTACGGTGTAAATTTATTTACAATTTACAAATGTGTACCACATGCTTTCATAAACATGTCGAATTGTATGCATTAGTCTCATGCACATTAGAATTCATAAATACCGCAATAATATTAATGAAGTGACTCAGTTCAGTGATCCCATACTAAACGGCGATTGTTTTTTGCGCATTTTCCAAATTCTAGGTAATTACCGAGCTTTTAGATTTCACAGACATTTCTTCATAAATAGCATAAGGCATGAGTGATGTTTTGCTTTGCTGCGGGAATGGTGAAGATGAGATTCTCTGCATTTAATCTGCACATGCGTGAATTGGAATTGGTAGACTCTGCTCTTTCTGATGAAAGAGCCCAACCATCCCAAGAAAATATTGCAAATGTTTTTACTGTAATAAGTTTAGGTTTTAATAAGTATCAGAATGGAAAATTCTTACAAAAAAAATATTATTATAATTATTATTAACCCTTTGGATGCTATAATGTCAAATATAGTCGAAAATCTCGGGCCCCCCCCCCCCGAGATTGTTCATTTATTAATTAAAAAACAAAAACAAAAGATATTCAGAATCTGTTATTGGTGTGATAAAGCATAAAGCTTTCAAATAATAAAAAAAAATCCCCAAAACTAAACTTGGGTTTTAAAGATTTGTGTTCAGGATGTGCAATGTCCATTATTTCCCTTCATTATCTAATTACAAATAACTCAGGTAGTTTCTTTTCAGTACTTACCAATGGATGTGTTGAAGTTGAGATCCATACGTCAATGAATTTTGGTTTGTTTTATGGAAAACTTCAATAACGACATCTCGCTACCAGAATGTCGTGTTTCTTTCGTGAGTTTCAATTTGGCTCAAACTGCGAATCGCGCTGTTATTGTTGTAACGTCGGAAGACCAGCGCAGCGCTCAAATGATTGGTCAAACGTGGGCTAATCTCCGCCACGAATTTAGCCTAACGGCGCTGATCGGACAAGTTTTTGGAACGGACGTGCACGTTTGACGTCGCAGATTTTTTGAAAATGCTCCCGAGTAATTTGAAAAAGTATGAAGTTTAACCGTCCAGATTTTCACCAAAACTCAATATTTTACCCCAAGTCTCTATGAGAGGTGTTTATTTATATCAATCTTTACATTGCATATGATTTCAGCTGATTTCATTCATTTAGATGTTTTTTGACGTGCAAATCAATGACACAATCTTTAAGGTTGGTAGTACATTTAGTTTACATTACAAAAGAAAAGAAAAGAAAAGAAACAAAACAAAACAAAACAAAACCAACAACAACAACAAAAACCTGTCGACAAGCTTTCACACACTACTGTGGGCTTTCTCAAGACAAGTGATCACACGTTTTCTAGCTGCTGTCTGCTGTCTTGCGATCTTTGGAACGAAAACAGGTCAGAGTCCCTGTTCAGTGCAGGGGCGTCACTGGGGGGGGGGGGGGATGATACCCCCCCATTCTTGGTCGCAATCAGCAAGTTTCCGCACTCAGTCGGCAAATTCACGCGCACAGTCGGCAAAATGAAGGAAAGGGGAGAGGGAAAAGGGAAAAATTGAAAGAAAGGAAAGGAGAAAAGAGGGAAGGACGGAAGAAAGAAAGAAAGGAAGGGAGAGAGAAAGAAAAATAAGGAAAGAAAAAGGAAAAGAAAGAAAGGAAAGAAAAGAAAAAAGGAAGGCAAGAAGGGAGGGAGCTGACCAGCCACGGTAGCCACCCCGTGTCAACATTCCGCTGTGTGCATGTCATTAGTACATGTATAAATAGTGTTCACGAGTTGGCAAAATCTAGAACAGAGGCAGTAGTACCTGTTGTAAATCAGTTGAATGATCAAATTTTGAAAATAATTTTGTATCGATCACTCGGCAAAACTCTGAATGGAAAATGACACTTGGCAAAACACACAATTCAGTAATTGGCAAAGTGGGGACTGTAAACATTATCAGCCTAATGCACTTATATGGTCATTCCCGAATGGCAAAATCAGTTTTACATAAACAGTCTCCGAACATTCTTGCACAATGAGTGTGCGTATGTAAGTTCGTCTAAAAAGAGACTAAAGCACATGTTTTTAATGTGATATGTGAACATTTTTTCACCCCTCTGAGACTCTCCCCGTTTTAAGACAGTGTACTTTGTTAATATTATACATGTACATTCTTAGGTCTTAAATGATGCTAAAAATACACATTTTATTGGTGAAAATGTCAAATTTTCTCAGCCTGGGAGGGGAACTCTTATACAAAACAACATTCGCTACAACCTTTGTACACACAAAAGAATGCCAATTATTCATTCCTCCATTAAAAATGGGGGCTAAAAACAGACATTTTCAAGACAAAAATGTCAAATTTTCTCAACTTGGGAGGGGAAACCCCTCCCAGACCCTCCTCAATTTCTCACCAATCAACAATTGCCACAACTTGCACAACAACAACGAAAGTCAATTAGTCAATCATGCATTCCTTCATCAAAATGGGGCTGAAAATACATTTTCAAGGAGAAAATATCACACTTTCTCACCCTGGGAGGGGTGCCCCTCCCAGACTCTCCCCAAATGATCATCAATCAATTATCGCCAGAACCTACGTTACATAATTAACAAAATGTTAATTATGCATTCCTCAAGTTCATCCAAATGGGGCAGGAAACATACATTTGAAGGAGAATAATTTAAATTTTCTCACTCTGGCAGGGGAGTCCCCACCCAGACCCTCTCCAATATATCCGCAATCAACAATCGTCCCAACTTTTTCACAACAACAATAAATGGCAATTATGCGTTCCTTAATAAAAAAAATGGCGGCTGAAAACACACATTTTCAAGGCGAAAAATCCCATTTTTCTCACCATGGGAGGGGAGCCCCCTCCCAGACCCTCCCCAAATGATCACCAATCAAGCAATCGCTACAAACCTATAAACAATATTAATTTATCAAAAAAGTCAATTATACACTCATTCATAAAAAAAATCGCTGAAACACACACATTTTCAAGGCAAAAATGTTTTTTTTCTCACTCTGAGAGGGGAGCCCCCTCTCAGACCCTACCCAATTCATCCGCAATCAGCAATTGTCACATCTTTTGCACAACAACAATAAAAAAATGTCAATTATGCATTCCTTAAAGACACTATATAGCATTTTTGAAGCCCCCAGGCGCGCCGGAAGCAGTTTTGTAAGGGGGGGGGGGGGGCAAAGACCCAAGGGGCACACTATTTTTGTGTGGAGGGGCGCATCCAACCACAGACCATACGTACACGCACGTGCACGTACACGCACACATACAAGCACACACACACACACACACACACACACACACACACACACACACACACACACACACACACACACACACACACACACACACACACACACACACACACACACACACACACACACACACACACACACACCCAGTTAATCATTGTAAGGCAAGCTTTTTGTGCAGCTTCAAATGATCGAAAGTAGATAAGAAGAATAAGAAGAATAAGAATGGGACAGTTCAGGAAATTTTGAAATTCGAAGTCTCAAAACGCGTCATTTGGTGCACCTTTGTTCCGACAATATAAGAAGTGTTTGTTTATTACAGTTTTTGTTGTAAATAGGTTAAATATTTGTTCTTCTGCGTAATTCGGTAAAATTGCCCGAGATCGGATTTTTTTCCCCGTTTTGTTATTGATAAGTAAAAATTTTCACTAATTTTCTTTGGCCTTCTGTCCCGAAAAATTGTCCCCCAATTTTTGCATAGCCAAGTTTGTAGTCACGAGTCAGTTCGTAAAAAGAATTAGGTCTACCTGTAAACCATGTCCTAAGTTACAATTCCACCTACTTTCATTTTCAAGAACTAGTTAACAGATTTTGTCACATTTTAAGTGCGCATTTTGTTGGGTCTTTAATTATCGACAAATGTTTAAATGTACCAGTAAAGGATAATACGCCACTGACTTCTGTTAATGCTACTGGAATAGCAGTATTGCCTTAGCCCCCAATCGGGATAGTCTATTCGCGCGAGAAGCGCGCAGCGAAAAATCAAACTGGACATATAGATTAGCCCTTGAAAGTAGTATTGACACGTATACATGTAGTTCTAACATTTTAGTATTTCTTTCCCACTCATTTTCCTCTGCTTTTCTTGGGGGCGGGGGCAAAAATTTAGGACCGTCATCTCCACAACATGCTGCACGTAGAGGTACCCTCGATCCCTACTCAAAAGTATTGCAACATACACTATAACGCATGCATTTTGAGTTGAAGGGGTCTTTCTATTATGATGTCCTTATAAAGTTTATTTTTGGAAAATAACAAATTATTTGAAAAGAAATCAGTGAATATAATTTCTCCTTTCTTCACCAAGGCGGAGAGATTATCAAATGCAGGCGCACCCACGACAGAGGGGCTGGAACATAAAAATGTAACATTTCTTTGCCTCCCTATAAGGGTGAGGTATTAATTCACACTAGCATCCTAATTCGATTTCATATTTACCGGCAAAAAGTTTTGATGATTTGGAAAGACTTCCTACTAGCAAAAAATACCAATATGTTCCTTTGAAGCTGTCTCAGAAAGGAGACACCACGCCTCAAAGAAGAAAGCGCCTCCTATCTTCATAAGACAGTGATATAGGAGAATAAGGCTATAATTCAAGATGGTGGTCGTCTCTCCACATTATTGTATTCAATGGAATGAAAAGTGACATAACAGTAAATTTTAGGATGTTTACAATAGTAAACCGCCTTTGGAATTCAGAAAGAATACGAAATTATAACCTGAAGAGGTCTTGTTTGAAATATGGGCGTATCCTCCTATATCACTGTCTTATGAAGATATGAGGCGCTTTCTTCTTTGCGGCGTGGTGCCTTCTTTCTGAGACAGCTTCAAAGGAAAATTTTGGTATATTTAGTTAGTAAGACCTCTTTCCAAACCATCAAAACCATTTGACGGTAAATATGAAATCGAATTAGGATGCTAGTGTGAATTAACACCCCACCCCTATATTGAGGCAAAGAAATGTCAAATTTTTATGTTCCAGCCCCTCTGTCGTGAGTGCGCCTGCATTTGATAATCTCTCCGCCTTGGAGAAGATAGGAGAAATTATATTCATTGATTTC
>JZLH01S0067165.1:17984-30894 GCA_001188425.1 Eucidaris tribuloides
AAAATCTGCCACCAAAAGGTGGCAGCCAATCAGCTTTCACGATTCGGCGGGCGAGAATGTGTATTCATAGTACACACGTAGAGATATATCCGCACTGCACGTAGTATGCACTATGCACTGGACGCGTGTGATGGATGCGTTCATGTTAAAAGTAGGTGAATAGATTTCTGAAACTGTGTTATCAACGTTGACTATCTACTTTCCGACTTTAGATTCGTTACATTATGCAATTACGAGGTACTTTGCAATGACTAAAATAGCTAGTTTCTTCAAATTCCTTCTAGTATTACGGGAAATAGCTTGATTTTCAAACAGTAGGCCCCTACGGTATATTCACGTACTGTACGATTTGAAACCGGTCCGTAACGTGGATTGGGCAACAAACCGATTATGTAATGAATATTCATGGTCGGTCCATATGAGGCTCCAAGATCTGTCCTGCATATATAATTAGTTTGGTTCGTGAGTGCAAAATAGAAAAGGCGTTGTGAGTGAACAGCCAATCTTTCGGAGCGCCAGGAGTGAAGGCATTATAATTAGTCTCTTTTTAGGCGCACGGGATACAACTGCTGCTCAGAGGCTAAAAGGCGTGAGGGACAACCCACACCCACAATGCCTTGTCAAAAGGCTATTCTAAGTAACGCGCGGTGTCCGGGTATAGAGACAGTGATTTTCCATTTCAAAAAATGGTCTTAGTTTTCCGTTTCTGAAAACCTGTAATTCCGTTCCAACCTGATCTAAAAATGGAAATTTCATTTTGTCACAGAAAATGTACACAGCAAAAACATGAATTCCGTTTTGCAAAGGTGAATTCCATGAATTTTTACATGAAAAGTACAAGAACGAAACAGATTTTCCGTTTAATTTACCGGTAGAACGGAAAATCACTGTCCCTACGGGTACTCAGCCCATCCGGACTCCGGAAATACAACCTCTCATGATATAGAGGAGTCTACTCCCACTGAAATGAGCATACTTCTCACTAAGTCTAAAGAACTTCTGCTCCCCTTGCCTTTTGTCCTGTAAACAATTGACTGTTTACTGAAAATGTGATTTTTCTTCACTGTTTATTGGGTGAATGCTGACATTTCCATTTATGGCATCAATCTTAAAATCACTACTTATTTTCCAAATGATTGTAATATATTTCTTTATTCTGTGACTTGTCAAATGATTTGCCTTGATACCTCTTCTGAAGATGAATGGCTTGACTCCCACTGTATAAAAATATGTGATGGAATCGAGTTTACGAGTTCCAAGCCCGCAGTTAAAGGTACTGACTAACATTTACCACAGTTAAAAAAAATCTGAGCTACATGATTCCCCATGCTACCAATGTCTTTGATAAGGTCTAAAAATGAAGCCCTGAAAAAATTGTATTTCAAAATGATTATTTAGTGCTTTAAAAAAGTGAAAATCATAAGTTGACCGAATTCACCTGTCCATTTCCTCCCATAGACTTACTGTGTGTACACCTTGGCTATTTTCTACTTGCCCCGAGTATTAATTGTTTATTCATGCATAACTTGCCATTGGCAGTGTAACTTCCAAACTTTTGTATTCTAGGGTGTTTATTTGTCCATTTGAACACTACTATGTAGCTCAGATATCAAAGTTTGACAATTTTTTAAAGTGAAGCTCCACAATGTTAGCCTATCACTTTAAGTAAAACTTGGCCATATTTACATTTGGACTCCATGACGAGTAAGTCCAAGTTGACTACACATTGGACCTCAAACTGTCCAGATTTGACTACACCACTGAAAATAACCCTTAATAACTAAATAGTATCTAATCAATTTTTTTCTTTCAGACAAATCACTGTCATCTATTGACCAGGCAGTTCTCAAGCAGTGCTATGCTGCAGTGTATACTTTGGTCCTTGAATCAGCCAAACATGATGCTGATAGTGGAACATTGAGGTTTGTATGCATATATTTGCCTTTAATTTCAACCATCTTATTTGGTGGTATAATATACAAATAATGCATGCCCCAGCTTGCATTCGTGTAAATGCAGTGCACGTGAGGTATCTTTAGATCTGTGCTGCCTCGACGCACAAGCTGCCAGACACTGAGTGTGCACTGCATTTACATTGGTGCACAACAGGGTCAAGTGCGTTATTTGTTTTATAAAATAGCGACACATCAGGTTTTGATGAACCAAAAATAAAATAAACTGCAGACTAGATCTACAGTTCTAATTTTTGAAAATGACAAATACGATTTTCTTACTACGCCCATGGGATTTCACATTTAGCTGCAAACTTGAGTCGACCTATAACGTCTAAATCTAGTCACAAACATCCGACTGCGAACACAATTTTGTGCTCCCGTGTGGCAGAAGTTACACGCGACGTCGCGATATTACGAGTGTGCAATGCCACTTTTTTGCACACCGTCTGCACTCCCGTGCAGTGCGCGAAAGAAGGTGAATGTCACATGACGTGTTTTGACCAATTACCGTGCTTGAAATAATATAGCTATTTTATAAAACTAGAAGTAGCAATGTGCTGTTGTTGTATAGTTGTATAGCTCCCAGCTGACAAATTTCTGATGTTCCCTGAATCCTTAATTTACATGTACCATGCACATAATGCACAAGTGTATAAAAGTATTACTACCATTGCAATTTTATGCTAACATGTGTGAGTCAATTAAAGAAATCATAGAGGGCAGCTCTTGTGGATCAAATATATGACATAAGTTTTTCTTCATTGATACTGTGACAAAAGTAAAATCCCTGAAACCATTGGCCTCTGTAAGAACTAAGAATCCTGCGTAATTTGTGCCCAAATGTTTTCAAATTGATGTAGTGCATCATATTTCACGAGAGAATGCAGAAAAAGGTCAAGTTTGCAGATGGTATATCCACAAATAATATGGTATTAAAGTCACGTCTTGAAGACTTACTTGACTTGCTGTAGTTTATACAATAATAAATGCAATGTTCATTAACATAATTATGCAAACTCCAGGGTTGGGTATAAACCAGAGTGTGTGAAGAATCTAAAAAGTTATCATAGTTTATTAGCTGATTTGAAAGTCAAACATAAAGCATTGTTGACATTTCATTTTACAATCTTATCAGATATTTTGTGAAATGTATGCTCATTGTGCCTCAAAGTACAAGTACAATGTATCGCAAAAGAAGAGATTAATTTGCTATACACGTATACAATAGTGTTTTAAATTAACTTGATAAGTGGCCTTGGCATGAATTTAAAAGCATGCATGGAAGAGGGAGGGGTGGCACAAAGATTGGGAAACATCTGAAATTAGTCAAATTACCCTGTCACCCCACCCTTTCCAGATGTATAATGTCTTCCCCCCCCCCCCCACCTCCCAACTTTAACCCAGTGGCTATATTGGAACTGGTTCACTGGGTGTGCATATGTTTTGACTCTATGGAATTACAGAATCTCTTATGCAACAGGTTAACAGAAATGAGTTTTTAAACTAAACCCACTGGAGATGATTCAATTTCAATAGACCCCAGCCCAAGATATCTGATTCTTAGTCTCCAGAGGGTTAAAGCAATAATCATGATATCCTGTAGCCAATGTCATGCTGTAATTCTTTCATGAACTTCCATTTTGCAACTGTTTGAAACAATCAAACCTTCTATCAATGTGTTTGTTGTTGTTGATCTTTTACAGTTCAATGTTGGAAGACTGCAAATACAGCCAGGACAGGTCCGATCTCTTTATCAAGATGTTCCTGGAACGTAAAGCAGAAATCCGGTCGTTGCTAAGCAACATAGGCCACACCCCACCACACATTGTAGACGTTGATTGGCGACTGGACTTTTACCTGAAGGTAAATAGCTTATTGATTGGGATCTGATTCCCAGATTCTCTATGTGTGATTGTCTGTAAAGTCACTTACCAAGGTGTCCCAAGACCTGTTGACAAGATTTTAAACACATAGGCTAACATTGTGGAGCTTCAGTTTAAAAAATTATCAAACAGTGATATCTGGACAAATGGACAATTAAACACCATAGAATACCAATTTTGGAAAATTATGCTGCCACTGGCAAGTTATGCATGAATGAATGTCACCAATTAGTTTCCACTGTGGTGGAGTATGAAATAGCCTAGATCTACACACAGTAGGTCTATGGGAGGAAATGGATATGGTGAATCTGGTCAACCCGTGTACGCATAGAGTTTCACTTTTTTAAAGCACTAAATAATCATTCTGAAATACAATTTTTTCAGGGCTTCATTTTTTAGACCTTATCAAAGACACTAGTATATAGATCACTTTTTTTTTTAAAACTGTAGTCATTGTTAGCCTGTGGCTTTAACCTGTTGAAGATGATTTATTTTGCTCTATCACATTTCCCATAGACCACAACCCGAGTGTACTAGATAACAGTTATAAATGGGTTGCATGTACATGTATGTTATTCCATGTACACTGTACATGTCACCATTTGTCATGTGAATCTGTGATGCACTCATTCATATTCAAACACATGTAACACTGAGTGAGCACTAGGAAACATGCTTCAAATGTGATCAACTTGTTGTTAACAGCTTTGTGAAAATAAGGGCAGCTCAGTTAACCCAGTGGAGACCAAAAACCTGGGTGGACTCCAGGAACAATGCCTGTCAACACATTGGCTACAGGAACTGGATGTGCCATGTATTAACTCTGTGGGAATTACAGAATCTTGGATGCAGTAGTCTGAAATGGAAAACAAGTTACTTCCAACAGGTTAAAAAAAATGTGTGTAAAATAACATTTTACCTCTGTCTACTAAAGTACTACATTAGTCAAGGGTGTAGGCTGGTTTGGGCTTGGGGAGATGCACATCTTGAGGAGGTGGAACTAAAGTTGAGAAAATCAGCTGTTGAAAGCAGAAAAAGGAGTGAAAGTGTCTTTATTTGCTTGCAAGGGTGAAACTCCTCTGTCAGCCTGCAGTTTTGCAATCAGTTTACACATCCCCCCTCCAGCCTATGCCCTTGCATTAGTAATATTATGGTTAAAGTTGGGGTAGTTAATGCAATTACTACAATTTCTCCCAAAACTAATACCTGGTGCTAATATTTGTGATTTAGGGAGTGAAACCATTTCATGTAACACTGTGACATACAGTGGTATGATTATACATGTAGCTTGTAAGAAAGTCAACATTCAAAAGTAAAAATAAATGAAAACCAAATTCGATTAGTTGCAGCAGAAATGAAAGTCATATCATTGGTTTTATGATTTTCTTTTTCAGAATAACCATGTCGATAAAGTAAATCAACCAACGTACCTAATAGATTTAAAAGTTGAGCAAGGTCAGCAGGGAACAAAGGATGTACAGTTTTGTTGCTCACAAGAACAACTCCAGGTAAGTACATCAACAATCTTTCATGCCTTTGTTGTTTGTTCAAACATTATTCAGCCAGGTTACCAACCAACTTGGAAATCAGGGAAAACCGGGAAAATGACTTCCCCTTTTCACAGTCAGGGAATTTAAGAAAAATCCTGAAATTTTGCTTATTCAGTGGTCCTTCTTTCTTGCCTCGTGTTCATGGTATGGATACAAGGTGAGAAGGAAATAGGTCAAAGTGATGATTCTTGGAATTTATAATTTCATCAGGGAAAAATCAGGGAATTTTGTTTTCATGAAGTGCTGGAGAATCTCTCAGCTAAAGAAAAAAAAGTGTTCAAAATTTAAATTCAAATGTCATGTAGGTTTTGAAAGATGAAGAATGAATCGTGTGTATTTCAAAACCTGAAAGGCTGTTTGCCTTGGTTTGTTTTTACAATTTGAATATGTAAGAGTCTTCATTTTTACACTCACACACACACACACACACACACACACACACACACACACACACACACAATAAAACACTTTCCTGTGCAAAGGATTTGTTGCAAGTGGAGATAGGTTCAAGTTTGAAAATATGAATGACTTTTAGTTTTGTGCTATGAGGAGCTCAAGTTAGGGTTTGTAAATCAAGGATACAATATACTAATTATTTACATGTTTTTTTTTCTCATTGTACAGGATCTCGTCGGTAAATTAAAGGATGCAACCAAGAGTTTAGAGAAGGCAGCACAAGGATCATAGCAGAAGTTCTTATGCTGTAGGAAATTAGTCTGCTGTGTAAATAGATCAACGCAAAAACTATATTATAAAGGTATATTATCCATCAATATTGGTAGTGTCCTATCACAGTCTCCAAGACAGAACTATTCTTTCTAAGGCACCCTATACAGAGATGCCAACCATTACAGATTTTTCCGGGAGGTCTGGTCTTATTACAGTTATTAGGCGGTACGGTAAACAATAAAAAGGTTACGTAATAAAAAAAAAATGAGATCAGAGTGCGAAGGAGAAAAATATTTGAAAGAGCTGAACCAAAAGTTTTCTTATGCGGAAAAGCATGAATAAAACAAACCTTTTGTTCAGTCACTCACCAGTGAATGTAAACATGGCATTTCTATTACAATTAAACCATTGCGTACAAATCACTTCAGAAACCAAGGCATTTGGTTCGGTAGTTTCATTTATTTTGGTCATTCATGTTGTATTTTAATTATAATCTAAGTTTTTGTTGTTGAATGCACCACCTAGTAACTCTAATAAGACCAGAACTGCCCTGGAAAAATCCGTACTGGTTGGCATCACTGCCTATACATGTAATAACCTAAAACACCACTGGGTTGGCGCCTTGGCAGCTTTATTTCACTGATCCCATTGGCTTTGCTACATTTTTGGCTATTTGTCCTGACTTTGATGAGGAAATCATGATTTGATTGTAATGTAAATTTTTTCTGCAAACGTCTCATACTTTACTCTTTGTCCCCACTGGGGGTTTATGGAATATAAATGAGCTCAGAAGCAAGGACTGACTCTTAGATACTTGTTCTAGTAAACCGTGGCATTGCTGGTACCCAGCATTGGCTGGTTGGTTGTGCAACAGACCGGATATCTGTATGACTATGAAAGTTTCACAGCAGAAACTGTAAACAGTACACTTGATTCTGTGTTCTTTTTTAAATTGAGGACTTTTTTCAATCTTACCATTTCTCGTTATTAGCATATCTGAGCTGAAGGCTCAAGTGAGCTATTGCAAAGGTCGTTCGTCGTGCTTCGTGCGTCGTTTGTAAACTCTTACACATTTTCAGCTTCTTCTTCAAAATGCATGATTGGATTTGGCCCAAAGTTGGCGGGAATGATCCTTAGGGGGTGGGGATTCAAGGGTCCTCAAATGGTACACCTGGCCCCCCTGGGGGCCCAGGGGGCAGGGCCCATAAGGGCTAAAACTTGGTAACTTTCTAACCACAAGCCCATTTGTAACGAAACTTGGGTGGTGGATGCGTAACAGAGACCTCAATGTTATTTGGGGGTCAAAGGTCAATTGAAGTTAAATGATAGAATATACGTGCAAGTTTCCTCTTTGGTTGGTATTGTCCCATTTGTGATTACTTTGGGTGGAAGATACTACATGTATAGTGACCTCAATGTTAAATTGGGGTCAAGGTTACATAAGTAGGTCAAAGGTCAAATGTTAAGATACTAGGGCATGCCTTGTTTTTATAAAAACGGATGTTAGAATTTAATTCAACTTGGCAAAATCAGCTATATGGCATGGGGATGCAAAGTTTTTCAACTGGTTCATTTGGCTACATTAGTGCCTAGATATCGGGCTCCAAGGGCCAAAAATATATTTATATTTATAAGTTTTCTTATGAGAAAAAGCATGAATAAAACAAACCTTTTGTTCCGTCACTCACCAGTAAATGTAAACACGGTATTTCCATTACAATTTTGGCATTGCATTAAAATCACTATAGTAACCAAGGCATTTGGTTCAGTAATTTCATTTATTTTGGTCATTCTTGTTTTATTCTTATTATAATCGACGTTTTTGTTGTTGAATGCACCGCCTAGTAACTATAATAAGACCAGAACTGCACTGGAAAAATCCGTACTGGTTGGCAGGTATGCAATAGGATAGCTGCCATTGCACTGAGTTATGGTTTGGCTGTTGTCCTCACTTATTTCCGAACCAGTATGATGTCATCACTTCTGTTCTCTGTAAATGAACCATGGCTTAGTGCAAATGTGATTCTTCTGTTGGTGAATACAGTCTGGTGCAATGTGCTGCACCGGGTTCATCTATTGTCTATACATACTGTAGTGTATATCTGAACCAAAGTGACTTCACACTTTGGTTTTATACAGTGATCAATTGATTTTTTGTATTGGTAGAATTTAATAAGAAGGGTGAGAATGAAGTAAGGATTTTTGTTGGGGGGGGGGGGAGGGAGAAGATATGCATGACAAATATAAAGATTAATGCAATGTGGTGTGGTCTCCATCATCACAATTCTTTGTAAGGGGGGGGGGGTAGGGGGAAGATATGCATGACAGATACAGCGTGGCCCAAAAAGAATGCTACAGATGCGATCGTTAATTTCTTCAAAATCATTCACAAAACGTCATTGGTGATTAGTTCATGGGTTAGAACATTCTTTCTCCAACAAAATGATACCATGATCATTAATTTTGATTCAGGTGTTTGGATCTGAGGGCTATTTTTCGGAGTCAATGTCGTTTCCCAAATTTACTATTTTTTAAACTCCAGTGATCGTCAGAATACCGAAATATTGTCGCGTCTCAGCATGCCATACCGGACAAACCGCGATGACAATGGAGATGTAGCTCGCATCTTCTTCCTTATGAAAGCGAGGGCATTCCAGCCCTTTGTCATCGCAGTTTGTCCGGTATTGCAAGTTGAGACGCCAGAATATCTCGGCGTTCCGATGACCGCCGCTGTTGAAAAATTGGCAAATTTGGGAAACGACATTGCCTCGGAATAATGGCCGCAGGACCCAAACGAATTAGTCAAAATTAATGATCATGGTATCATATTGTTGGAAAAAGAATGTTCTAATCGCTGAACTAATCACTAATGACATTTTGTGAGTGATTTTGAAGAAATTAACGATCGCATCTGTAGCATACTTTTTGGGCCACGCTGTATAAACATTAATGCAATGTGGTTTGGTCTCGCATCATCACAATTCTTTCTAGGGTACTAGTTCCCTTTTAATACTGCTCTCATTATGTTTTGTGGGCCCACTGTACTGACTGCATAATTACAGTGTTATATATTCATTTGCTGTATTATGTGCATATTGTTTGTTGCTTGTTTCTGTAAAACAGCATCTACATTTTATTCATGTAGTACTTAATAATAATTAATGTTAATTTAATGTAGGCCCTACTTTTTGTGTTTTCCAAGCCTGGAAACATGTCTATCGTATCTGTAATAATAAATAATAGTTACCTAGAAAAGAACATGCCAATCTCTCTTTACTCACATATTATGAAAGAAATTGCAAATTCTACTAAATAAAGTGTATCTTCAGCTTCACACACAAAATTGATTTAATGTCAACTGCTGATATAGCGTATGAATGTTTTCAAGGAGGAAATGTTCTCATAGTATGTTTAAGGTAAAGATTACTTTTACCATAGAAGTAAAATGGTATTTTGAGAATAAATAGAATATATAAATTTGTAAAACAATCTGTTATCCACTTGATTATGTACGTGTAGCTGATCCTAGTTAAGATGTGAATGTGTATGAGATCAAGATCTTTCCTCACCAATTTACTTGTATTTCAATCTTGATGAAGTGTATTTCTGATGGTCGTAGACGAAGCGAAATGGAGCTATTATTTTGGGTCAAAGTGGAATTCATTTTGTTCAAAATAAGGAAGGGGAAGGGCAGAAGGGACGGGGGGGGGGTTTGTTTGTTTGTTTATTTTCCGTTCATAAAAGAATATACAAATAACAATTACTTGAACAACTTAAAGAACATTATATACACGATACAGAAATAAGTACATATATAAGGAATACTGATAACACTACGAGGCTCGACTATATTTACAACAAAATACATATACAAAATAACACATAACAGAGAGGGGAAATAAATGGATATAGCAAGAAAATAAAAGTAATGGGAAGACGGCTGGATAACCCATATTCAGCTGCACTAATTATAGTGATGCTGGAGTCTTCCATGGGACCAGTTGGAATTGGGGGGTGGGGGTGTGAATTGTTCTTATGTAAATGGCTGAATTAACTTATTTCATTAAAGTCTCGAGATACCACAATCTGAATAGCAAGAGTTGACAAATTAGCAGTTTGAAAGGTTTTGTGTGTGTGTGTTGATGTTATGGGTGGTGTTATTGTTGCTTGTGTGTTGATATGTGTTGTGTTTGGTATATGTTATGTGTGTGGTGCGTGTTGTGTGGTTGTGTGTGTGTGTGTGTGTGTGTGTGTGTGTGTGTGTGTGTGTGTAGTAGTATTTGTTGAGTTTTATTTAATTTCTTTACATTACATACAAACACGCATTTGTGCACATAAATAAGACATACAAAACAATGCAAACATTTTTTTAAAATACTTACGTGACATTTTCCAAATACATATAATACATACTGTAGGATACTTTAGATGCTTGCTGAACACTCCACAAAAAATAATGATCAATTCCAAGTAAAAAAATGACAGTCCTAAATAAACACAACAAAAAAGTAACTACGTGTACCCCCTTGTTCAAAATACCATAACTTTTTTAAAAGAAAACGATTCTGAGCAAATCACTTGGTAAGGGTGTTTCTGCACTTATTTACTAAATTCCGTGTGGAAATGTGATTGATCCGTCAAGTCATGCATGAGTGAGCACATTAAAGGCAAAAATGTCACTTTTCAAAAGTCACAAGGGTCATTTTGGGGGATTTGTGATGCAAGATTTTGACAATTTATGTTTCTGGTGAATTATTATGCGCTCTTTGTGTTAATCTATCGTTTGACCCACTTACACCTGCCCTGGCACTTTTCGCATATTTTATGCTTGTGAGCTCAATTTAAAAATTTCCATCCTTCCTCAATTTTGAAAATGTAAAATCCATTAAGTTTATTGAAGAAAATTAAAATATAATATTTTTAAGCAAAATGTATCTTTACATGTTGTACGAACATAAGAGGTTGTAACCATGTTATGGTTGAGTGAGCACACTTTATAAATAAAGCAAAAAATGTCATTATATACCATCATTTTGGCATAAGAGATTACTCCTGTGTCTTTTGAAAAGTGACATTTTTGCCTTTGATGCATGGTCACTCATGCATGGCTTGACTTATCAATCGCATTTTTACACAGAAGTCTGTCAGTGAGTGTAGAAATACTCCTGCCAAATTATTATGCTAAACCTCAATTTTGTTAAAAAGTTATGGTAGTTTTAAAAAGGGGGTAGTTACTTTTTTTGGTCGTGTTTACATGATTCTGATTGGTTGTAAGTGAAGTTTTTTTTTTCATAATTGACCAATATGACCATGGCCTTTTTTGCGATCGAGCCTTGATCTGTTACGATAACTGGATGTGTAAGGCGGAGCATAGCATCGTACAGAAAAATGTTTAAACATTTTTTTAGAAATTATAATGTATATTTTCACGAAATATTTTGTGCTTGTTGATGTACAGACCAAAAGCCGTCAACAGAAGTCAACATGCATTTTGGTTGCAGAGGCCTATTAATATGATAGAAACGTGTCGGATTTGCCATGTCCACCCCCATGGGCCGATGTGTACAATTAGTACACGTGTGATGTTTATCCATTCATATCTGGCCAGTAGCAGTATAACTTCCAACGTTTTGTATTCTAGGATGTTTATTTGTTCAGTCAAGCACTATTATTAAGCTCAGATATCACGGTTTGATTTTTCGTTTTTGTTTTAAACTAAACCTCCTCAATGCAAAATAGTTTTTTTAATGGTAAAAATTTGCACCTTAAAAGGTGCACCCAGTGTGAAAGGTGCAAAGTTGCACCCGTAAAAGGTGCTCCCAGTGTGACATTGCTAAAGGTGCAAAGTTGAACCTATTTTTTTTAGTGTGTACATTTATAGTGTTGACGATATTCTTCTTTTCAAGGCTTTATAATGTCGTCTTCTCACAGTGTTGAATGCGATCTAGACTTATAACATAGTTAAAAAACTAATACTAGTAATATCTACGATAATATGACGGGGACGTGTGTCTGGGTATACAACAAAGCTTCGTTAGTATTTAGATATGCGAATAGTACATTGACGAATGTAAGATATACTAAAAGACATAGTTTGATTTGATACATGTATATTGTAAGGAAATACGACATTAACTGTTGATTTTGTCCAGTCCCAAACCCTCATTATTGCACTTTGTAGAAACTGCGGTGATTTGAAATTAATATATTCCATTGCTTTATGTGAATAATATATTGACACATTAGTTAATACGTTATTGATAAAGCGTTTTAAATTTGTATAAGCAATATTAATCATCAGGTTCGTGTTCACATTTAAAGTTGTCTTTAAATTCATTTCGTCTTCCATATGTTTTCTAACACTCGCTACACCAAAAGACGATTTGTAGAACAAGTGAATAAATGAATGAATAAATAAACACATTAATAATTGAATACATGTATGAGATAAATAAATGTATAATATTAGTAAAATCAGGGGCGACGCCAGGGTAAAATCTTGGGGGTGGGGGCGAAATCTATCGGGAAATCAGGGCCATTTTTTTCACGACCAAATTCGCGGCCAAATAAGCAGCCGAAAGTCGCTCGGGGGGGGGGGGATTTTCGCGCCCCCCAAAAAAAATTCACGGCCAAAATACAGCAGAAAAGTCAATCAATGTAAATCGTGGGGGGGGGGGAGGGGTCAAATTTTCGGAAAAACACCCAAATCCCGGTAATTTTCTTTATTTCGAGAACAATAAAGAACTGCTGCCTACCTGTGACCCCGCCCATAAGTGAAATGAATAAAAAGGTAAATATTATACAAATAATGCACATCACTGAGGGCATTAGTTAAAATTATCGACACGAGGTA
>JZLH01S0067189.1:14639-29348 GCA_001188425.1 Eucidaris tribuloides
AATTCAATCACATTTAACATCTACATGCTTACATCTATATTGATTTTAATTTTCTCTGATGTTATGTCTATGTTATGTATGTATGTAGTATGTATGTAGTATGTGTAGGTGTATGTATGTATGTATTATCATCTATCTATCTACTATCTATCTTCTCTGATCTCTCCTCGATCTTCTATCATCATATCTGTTATCTATCTATCTATTATACTATCTATCTACTTTCTATTCATCTATCTTCTATCTATTATCTGTCTATCATCTATCTTCTGTTTATTTATATTTATGTATCTAAGTGCTATCAATTAGTCTCTTTATTTTTTATGCATGCTACACCACTACCTAGCCATCTATTCTTCATATCTATTCTGCAATTATGAAGGACAGTATAATCGATTGAATTACATAGGAAGATATGTTCTAATATTTCTATTTAAGTCATCTTTTGTTTTTGCAAACAGAAAAGTGGGCTACCTGTTGATGGCTCCCTTAAGTGCACAACTTGTTGATACAAATGTCATTATATTTCTACAAAGGTCGCTTGCTTCAGTCCGATTGGTTTGATGTTTAACATTTACCGTATACAGCAGGACAGTCCTCTCTCATTATGTGGTCGATCATGCTCGTCTCTGATACAAGGTCATTTTACAGCGTTGGATTATTATATTAGAACAGAAATAAATGTTTTCACTTTACAATTTCTTTTTGTTTTTGTTGACGATTCCTACACTGCAATGGCAGGAAATAATAGAGACTTTATATAAGAGTATTGTTTCATTGTCAATTATTAGCATTTTGGGGAATAATTATAGAGCTTTACAATTTTCTAATCATTTGTGTAGTGCTAATATAATTAAAAGATAAACTTACAAACAATTAAATGGATGATTTAAAAGGATATCAGGATCTAATACAAACTCATTGTTTGTGTTCCCTGGCAACATATTCATTATTGGGTGGTAGTTCTCATCATCATCATCATTCATCATCATCATCATGCATTCATTCTATCATCATCATCATCCATCATCATCATCAACAGGTTGAAATATGTCGAGTATAGATCATTTTTCTGAAATTGATAATAGTTAACGATTCAAACAGTGACTGCTACGTTGATGTAGGTGTAATCTGATGTTAATGTTACGTGTAAAAAACTCAAAAGAGGGTACAGGTATGATCTAATTATAAAAAAATTCTATCGGACGATGAATTATACATGTAAAATACCTCCGATAAAATATAGCTCAAGGTAAAAAAGAGGATCTAACTTACTTGCAACAAAATTCGATTAAAAACTTCAGCTGTGGTGTAATTAACACATGCATTTATTGTACTTACGGCGCGCGAGTGTTTCGAGTGCAGGGTAATTCGAGCAGGTGGATAAAGAGCCTCTTTCAATTTAGATTTATTCATGCTCGGTCTAAATCCCATTGAAATGTACTTGCTTTGTACGTTTGCACGGTGACATCGTCGCATAACTTGATTTACTTGTTGTACGGGCCAAATTTCATTGGATAGACGCTTCTTGACATGCCTCCCAAAAAAAAAAAAAAATTGGAGGTATTAACTTTAGTATGTCATGTATTTTAGCGATCTTGAGCAAGGACAATATCGCGAATTAACAGATTCAAGCTACTGTAGGAAGAGAACATAAAAAACGAAATGCCTGTTTGATGAAAGCTGTAAAAATATGAAAAAATGGAATCTTTGAATTTTAATTGTAATGTTGTTTAATTTAATTTAAAGGCATCAATTACATTAACAGCCTGTTCGATCTTATATCATGATGTCTTATGCTACTATTCGTCTCCAATATCAAACAAATAGAAGCCCTGAAAAAATTAAAGGCATGTGTGAAAATTTGGACAACATGTTTGTATTGACCAATAACTGTCGGGATAACATCGGTAGACGGTTTGTTAACCACAAAAAAGCTTCTCGGACCAAATCACCTCCTTACATGAGTTGTGATCTTCTGAGAAAGAAAGCCACCACAAAGGCTGAGCTCAAGAAGTCCCTGCGGCCCATTTCTTGGAAAACCTGCCAGCAGTAGCGCTTCCTCGCCATGGACGTCCTGAGAGGTCAAGCCATTCATAGAAATCCTGGTCATCTCACCCGGCAGCAACCTACCCAGAAACCTTGCGCGTACTGTGAGTGGTACGTTCAGATGTGGCCGTTATGCCGCAAAACAATGGGGCATCTCGACTTTGACCTCTGCCCTTGTGGGCTGAAATCGCGCCCACGAACACGTTTTCAGGAATGTAGAGTGACTGGTGCCCTTCCGCTGACAGATATTGACAAACCCCAACTAGTGACCTCCTAACTGACTAACTGCCAGTTTTGAAGTTTTTAGTTAACTTACGAAAATAATAAACAGCAATAACTGTCTGGGTTCTAAGTGTGTTCATTATCCATTCTATTTCTAACCGTCTAACCTTCTATTTCATATTGGTCAGATATTACAGTTTGACACTTTTTTCTTTACAATAAGGCCTCACAACGTAGAATAGTGTCCTCCATACGAATCTCTGTTTTTGTTTTTTTCGGTATAGTTTTGAATTATTTCACACAGACACGAAAACACGACACTCACGCACACACACACACACACACACCACACCACACACCACACACACACAACACACACACACAACACACACACACACAAACACACACACACACACACACACACACACACACGCAGCACGCACCACGCACACACACACACACGCACACGCACGCACACACACCCCACACACACAGCAACACACATACACGTGAAGAAAGGAAGAAGAAAAGAAGAGAAAATACAATGAGTGAAAACCACATAAACCACATGCAGACAAGTTGAAGAATCCAACTTTATTTATCTAGACTGCTGTGAAGGGCGAAATGAGCCATTTCCCCAAATCTATTGCTTTGAGTTTTTGCCATATTGTAACTCTGGATTACTTCAATTTACGGCAGTCATGTGACTGAAATGCTGATGCAAATAGCAAGATTGTTGGAGTTAACTTTATAAGAAAGCTGTCGGACTATGGCTTGTCAAAGCTCGTATAGGATTGGAAAGTGTGAGAAATTGCTATGTCTTTGTTACAAGCAATCAGTAATTTTTTTTCATTTCTTTTTTGGTGTCAGTATAGGTTTACAAACGTAGGACCGCGTGCAGGTCGGAGAGTGGGAGGGGGGGGTCGTGCTCATCTGTCTCCGTTACTTGCCTACCGGTTTATTGACTTGTGTATTTATAAAGATTACTACCAATACATTAATACAAACGATTGACCTCCGCCAGTTTCGGATTTAGATATCGTAAGATAAATAAGCTTCAGGATCGTTGAATTTAGGTTTATATTTCTTTTTGTTTAATTCGTAGATGCAACCGTACCTATTTGGCGTGATATCTCTGATACTTATCATGATTGAAATAATTGTGTATTGTGTATTATTTACCTACTTAAATATGTCAATATCTTTTCATTTGTCATCCAAGAGGTAATTTAAAATGCATTTGATTTTTTCATCTGTTGCCTCTAAAGCTAATCACCCTTTCGCATGTGATCGATTCCCATATGGTGGTAGATAAATGTCAACTCTACGCGTGAATGGAGTCAAACCGATTATACTTATTAGCATGAAGGATACATTAAAGACACTATATAACATTGTGGAAGACCCATTTAAAAAATTGTCGAACTTACTATCTGACGTTTCTGACGTGTTTGAATAGACATAATACACACCTAGAACACAAAAGTTCAGACAGTTATGCTGTCACTGGATAAAATATATACAGCTTAAAAACTGGCTGACTCTGCGCTGATTAAAAAATCTGCAACAAAGCAGTCTATGGGAAAAACTGGAATGGCCCGTCTCTCAATGATTTTACTCTTTTAAGCATTAATGAATAATTTGAACTGTATTTTTTCAGGGCTTCATTTTAGACTTATCAAAGACACTACTTCACGGGAATCATGTAGCTCACCTTTTTTTCAAATGGAAATATTGTTATACAGTGCCTTTAAGCAAATCTTTGGAGACTTGTAGAAGGATGTAGAAGGTAATTGAGTGAAGGTGTTACTTCTTGATCCGCATGTCGGCTTCACACAATGACGACAAGACGAGCTACTTACGGGCACTACGTAAGAGGTGACGTGAGGCAGGGGTCATGTGCGTCAAATCGACGCGTACTAGCAGGTAATCCACCATCATTATTCTGGAATTGATTCATGTCAAAGTGTGAATAGTCTCTAGGACGAAACTGTATAATACAACAAAATATGTGTGTTTTTAATATTTATTTACCAAAGAATTCTTCCCGAACATAAATGAATCTAATTACGCTTTATACCTTCACATAACGATCGAATGTTGTATAAGAAATTAACTTGTGTATTTTCTAGGAATCCTCTGAAACAAATTTCGGAGCTGCACAATTAAGGAATGTTTTTGGCGTCATGTTAACACAAAGCTACAGTGCGTATAAGGTGGGGGGCAGAGGAGGCACGTGCCCGGCCCCACTTTAAGAGGGGGCGCAAAAAATGAAAAAAAAGAGAAAGCAAGAAGGAAATTATGAACCTTATAAGAATTATGCGCCCCTCCGTCCCAGTCCTCAGGTAAAGTGCGCTAGAAAAATCGGTTTATAGCGTTACAATACATGATTTTTCTAAAGCTCGGTAGCCTCGTTCCCTCGCATAATTTTGCAAAGACAATCTATACCGCTTGGTCAGTCTTTCCATTGGATTTCTAGTTACTACGTCACTAAGTTTGGGCGGGGGGGGGGGCAGGGGCGGATCTAGCTTTTTGCTAAGGGGAGGGAGGATTGACCCAAGGGCATCGATCCATTTTCGGAGGGGAGGGGGGCAAAGTGAAGAAAGTCAAATTTTCGGCGCGTTGTAATACAAATTGAAAATTGTACCTGTTTAGTAGTATTTTTATGCTAAGTTTATTGGTGTTGTAGTGCTTTCCAATACTTTTAAAATATGATGGCGTTTTCCTATATGCACATCACATTTTCACTTGGCATCGGGGGGGGGGGGGTTCCCGTAGACCCCATGGGGCGCAATTTCATTGTTTCTCCGGGCGCCATAATCCTAGATACGCTAATGCAAAGCTATATACTTTCCTTAACATCTCCTTCACAAAATTAACACAAACATTTGTGAGTAAGATGAAATATAGAAGATCTAAAAATGGTTTATTAGATCATTCTTTCACACCCCTTTTCATACTTACGTTTGGTAATGTTCTGCCATTTTTAAACAAAAATACATTGTCGATACAATTCATTTAATTTCAATAAGTGTGTCAATCCTTAGATATGATATATTTTGCAGTGGTGCTGCAGATTCTACAATGTTAACATACAAATATGCAAATGATTATTGTTCTATGAACGGATTTCAAAGATTTTAACAGCTGTAATTCCTTACTCTTCAAGCCACCATTGTTAATGTTTTAAATCAAAACACAACGGTTTGTCCACAATTACAAAAAAAGGTCATTGACAAGTCTAATTAAGCACAACCCAGATAGATATATCATAACGATCGATTATTTGTTTCAATATGATTTCAAATACATCTATACATGCAAATACCTTTGGAAAAAATCGACAAAGGAACAGTCTTGGGGCGACCATTGGGTCCTGTGACACTTGCTCCGGTGACAAAGGACAAAGATGAAGGTTACGGTTGCCATTTGGGTTCTACTTGAAAATAGGGTTAGGGTTAGGGTTTGGGTTAGGATAAGTGTACGAAATAATCGCAATATTGGTAAAATACATATTATTTCATTAAGATATAACAGCAATTGTCGCCAGAGAACGCAACCCAATCTATGTACCATCTCATTACCCACCTAACGATTAATTGAGATTTGCGGTAAAGCTGTTCTAAACCAAAAGTCAAATAAAAAACATACGAGTTATCTCGCCGCCAAGAGCACGCCAATACCACTGCACGAGCATTTGTTCATTACTATGTAAATGAGTGACATATATTTTACCATTTTACATTTTTTTGGATTTGATTGGACTTATCGTACATGCTGTTGTGTTGTCGCCTTTTCGTACAGAGATAAAGAACACATTGTAACATGTCATGATACAAACTTTCATTCTAGATACAACACACACACCAACACACACACACCACACACACACAACACACACACACACACACACACACACACACACACACACACACCACACACACACACACACACACACACACACAGCACACACACACACACACACACACAACACACACACACACACACACACACACACACACACACACACGCACACACACACACACACACACACACACACAAACACACACACACACACAACACACCACAACACACACACACACACACACACACACACACAAACACAACACACACACAACACAAAACACACACACAATACATACACAGACATATGATAACAATATAAACAAACAATACAGTAGTTAAAAAAAATCTTCATTATGTTAAAAATACATGACTGTAAGCCTTGACGATTTAGACCTAATCTTGTAATGCAGGTTCTTGCCAGTAATGGACGGGTGGCGAGTTTATAACCACAAACCTACTTGAATTCATTCATCCAGAAATTAAATGAATTTAAACAACAATGGTCAGTGCGAAATGAGACCCATCCTTAAGTGTACATCTCCAGGACCGCCTCATTTCTAAGTGCACGGTCTATCACAACAAAACTATCAATTCAACAAGTTATAAATTCATCCGACTACATAATACGCATTGTAAATTTGATATCTGACTTGTTCCCTTGTTTCAAACTGTTTGTTATGAGAACAATGAAACACAAGTTTGAGTATATTACAAACATCGTAAGGATTGATGATTAGGGTAAGCGATTTTGGTGGTTTTAGGATTTGGATAAAATGCATAATCTGTGTAGAAGTTCGGAAACGTCCATTAAGTGTTATCAGATAAAACAAATAAGAAGATTAGGGTTAGTTAACAAGGAAACAGGTGCAATCATGTGGTCTATGATGACGTGTTTCAGATATGAAAACTTTGCGAACATCACAATTTGGAATGAACTACTGCTATAAAGTATAACAATAACGAGTATCAAAATCTAGTAGCAGGTCCGTTACGTTTTCCAGCCCTTTGATTACGATTTGAACGATTTATTTCTTTAATTATTTACATATTTCGCAAGTTCAAAAACAGGGTAGACCTTTCATTCAAAGCTGGAGTTCTACATGGGTCCCTGTGAGCAATACATAATATTATACCAATTAAAAATACTATATTCGAATGAAATGAATTTTTTTATGAAAATCGTAAATCGTAACGGAACCTGCTACCTAGATTTTAATTTGATACTCGTTATTGTTATACTTTATAGCAGTAGTTCATTCCAAATTGTGATGTTCGCAAAGTTTTACATATCTGAAACACGTCATCATAGACCACATGATTGCATCCTGTTTCCTTGTTAAGTAACCCTAATCTTCTTATTTGTTTTATCTGATAACACTTAATGGACGTTTCCGAACTTCTACACAGATTATGCATTTTATCCAAAATCCTAAAACCACCAAAATCGCTTACCCTAATCATCAATCCTTACGATGTTTGTAATATACTCAAACTTGTGTTTCATTGTTCTCATAACAAACAGTTTGAAACAAGGGAACAAGTCAGATATCAAATTTACAATGCGTATTATGTAGTCGGATGAATTTATAACTTCTTGTAACTTGATAGTTTTGTTGTGATAGACCGTGCACTTAGAAATGAGCGCGGTCCTGGAGATGTACACTTAAGGATGGGTCTCATTTCGCACTGGACCTATGTTGTTTAAATTCATTTAATTTCTGGATGATATGAATTCAAGTAGGTTTGTGGTTATAAACTCGCCACCCGTCCATTACTGGCAAGAACCTGCATTACAAGATTAGGTCTAAATCGTCAAGGCTTACAGTCATGTATTTTTAACATAATGAAGATTTTTTTTAACTAACTGTATATTGTTTGTTTATATTGTTATCATATGTCTGTGTATGTGTATGTGTGTATGTGTGTATGTGTGTGTGTGTGTGTATGTGTATGTGTGTGTGTGTGTGTGTGTGTGTGTGTGTGTGTGTGTGTGTGTGTGTGTGTGTGTGTGTGTGTGTGTGTGTGTGTGTGTGTGTGTGTGTGTGTGTGTGTGTGTGTGTGTGTGTGTGTGTGTGTGTGTGTGTGTGTATGTGTGTGTGTGGTGTGTGTGTGTTGGTGTGTGTGTTGATGTAAGAATGAAAGTTTGTATCATGACATGTTACAATGTGTGTCTTTATCTCTGTACGAAAAGGCGACAACACAACAGCATGTACGATAAGTCCAATCAAATGCCAAAAAAAATGTAAAATGGTAAAATATATGTCACTCATTTACATAGTAATGAACAAATGCTCGTGCAGTGGTATTGGCGTGCTCTTGGCGGCGAGATAACTCTGTATGTTTTTATTTTGACTTTTGGGTTTAGAACAGCTTTACCGCAAATCTCAATTTAATCGTTAGGTGGGTAATGAGATGGTACATAGATTGGCGTTTGCTCTGGCGACAATTGCTGTTATATCTTAATGAAATAATATGTATTTTACCAATATTGCGATTATTTCGTACACTTATCCTAACCCAAACCCTAACCCTAACCCTATTTTCAAGTAGAAACCCAAATGGCAACCGTAACCTTCATCTTTGTCCTTTGTCACCGGAGCAAGTGTCACAGGACCCAATGTCGGCGCCCCAAAGACTGTTCCTTTGTCGATTTTTCCAAAGGTATTTGCATGTATAGATTGTATTTGAAATCATATTGAGACAAAATAATCGATCGTTATGATATATCTATCTGGGTTGTGCTTAATTAGACTTGTCAATGACCTTTTTTTGTAATTGTGGACAAACCGTTGTGTTTTGATTTAAAACATTAACAATGGTGGCTTGAAGAGTAAGGAATTACAGCTGTTAAAATCTTTGAAATCCGTTCATAGAACAATAATCATTTGCAATATTTGTATGTTAAACATTGTAGAATCTAGCACCACTGCAAAATATATCATATCTAAGGATTGACACCACTTATTGAAATTAAATGAATTGTATCGACAATGTATTTTTGTTTAAAAATGGCAGACATTACCAAACGTAAGTATGAAAAGGGGTGTGAAAGAATGATCTAATAAACCATTTTTAGATCTTCTATATTTCATCTTACTCACAAATGTTTGTGTTAATTTGTGAAGGAGATGTAAGGAAAGTATATAGCTTTGCATTAGCGTATCTAGGGATTATGGCGCCCGGGAGAAACAATGAAATTGCGCCCCATGGCGGGTCTACGGGAACCCCCCCCCCCCCCGATGCCAAGTGAAAATGTGATGTGCATATAGGAAAACGCCATCATATTTTAAAAGTATTGGAAAGCACTACAACACCAATAAACTTAGCATAAAAATACTACTAAACAGGTACAATTTTCAATTTGTATTACAACGCGCCGAAAATTTGACTTTCTTCACTTTTGCCCCCTCCCCTCCGAAAATTGGATCGATGCCCTTGGGTCAATCCTCCCTCCCCCTTAGCAAAAAGCTAGATCCGCCCCTGCCCCCCCCCCCGCCCAAACTTAGTGACGTAACTAGAAATCCAATGGAAAGACTGACCAAGCGGTATAGATTGTCTTTGCAAAATTATGCGAGGGAACAGAGCTACCGAGCTTTAGAAAAATTCATGTAATTGTAACGCTATAAAACCGATTTTTCTAGCGCACTTTACCCTGAGGACTGGGACGGAGGGGCGCATAATTCTTATAAGGTTCATAATTTTCCTTCCGTTGTAATCTTCTGCTTTCTCTTTTTTTTCATTTTTTGCGCCCCCTCTTAAAGTGGGGCCGGGGCACGTGCCTCCTCTGCCCCCCACCTTATACGCGACTGTAGCTTTGTGTTAACATGACGCCAAAAACATTCCTTAATTGTGCAGCTCCGAAATTTGTTTTCAGAGGATTCCTAGAAAATACCAAAGTTAATTTCTTATACAACATTCGATCGTTATGTGAAGGTATAAAAGCGTAATTAGATTCATTTATGTTCCCGGAAGAATTCTTTGGTAAATAAATATTAAAACACACATATTTTGTTGTATTATACAGTTTCGTCCTTAGAGACTATTCGACACTTTGTACGAATGAATCAATTACAGAATAATGACTGGTGGATTACCTGCTAGTACGCGTCGATTTGACGCACATGACCCCTGTCTCACGTCACCTCTTACGTAGTGCCCGTAAGTAGCTCGTCTTGTCGTCATTGTGTGAAGCCGACATTGCGGATCAAGAAGTAACACCTTCACTCAATTACCTTCTACATCCTTCTACAAGTCTCCAAAGATTTGCTTTAAAGGCACTGTATAACAATATTTCCATTTTAAAAAAAGGTGAGCTACATGATTCCCCGTGATAGTAGTGTCTTTGATAAGGTCTAAAAATGAAGCCCTGAAAAAATACAGTTCAAAATTATCATGCTTTAAAAGAGTAAAATCATTGAGAGACGGGCCATTCCAGTTTTTCCCCCATAGACTGCTGTGTTGCAGATTTTTATATCAGCCGAGAATAAATCGTGTCAGTTTTTAGCTGTATATATTTTACCAGTGACAGCATAACTGTCTGAACTTTTGTGTTCTAGGGTGTTTATTTGTCTATTCAAACACTGTCAGAAACGTCAGATAGTAGAGTTCGACAATTTTTTAAATGGGTCTTCCACAATGTTATATAGTGTCTTTAATGTATCCTTCATGCTGATAAATGTATAATCGCGTTTGACTCCATTCACGCGTAGTTTGTACATTTTATCTACCACCATATGGGAATAGATCACAATGCGAAAAGGGTTGATAGCTTTAGAGCAACAGATGAAAAAATCAAATGCATTTTAAATTACCTTCTTGGATGACAAATGAAAAGATATTGACATATTTAAGTAGGTAAATAGATACACAATACAAATT
Organism: Eucidaris tribuloides; assembly: GCA_001188425.1. NCBI lineage: Eukaryota > Metazoa > Echinodermata > Echinoidea > Cidaroida > Cidaridae > Eucidaris > Eucidaris tribuloides. The sequence continues at coordinate 25,656 of JZLH01S0067189.1, forward strand.
ATTTCAATCATGATAAGTATCAGAGATATCACTGCCAAATAGGTACGGTTGCATCTACGAATTAAACAAAAAGAAATAAAGCTAAATTCAACGATCCTGAAAGTTACTTTTATCTTACGATATCATAAATCCCGAGAACTGGCGGAGGTCATATCGTTTGTATTAATTGCATTTGGTAGTAAATCTTTATAAATACACAAGTCAATAAACCGGTAGGGCAAGTAACAGGAGACAGATGAGCACAGTTCCCCTCCCCCCCCCCTCCCACTCCCCGACGTGCACCGCGTCCTACGTTTGTAAACCTATACTGACTACCAAAAAAAATAAATGAAAAAAAATTACTGGATTTGCTTGTAACAGAAGACATAGCAATTTCTCACACTTTTAATCCAATCTATACGAGCTTTGAACAAGCCATAGGTCCGACACTTTTCTTATAAAGGTTTAACTCCAACAATCTTGCTATTTTGCATCAGCATTTCAGTCACATGACTGCCGTAAATTGAAGTAATCCAGAGTTACAATCATGGCAAAAACTCAAGAAGCAACTAGATTTGGGGATAATGGCTTAATTTCCCCTTCACAGCAGTCTAGATAAATAAAGTTGGATTCTTCAACTTGTCTGCATGTGGTTTATGTGGTTTTCACTCATTCGTATTTTCCTTCTTTTTCTTCTTCCTCTTTCTTCACGTATGTGTGTATGTGTGTGTGTGTGTGCGTGTGTGTGTGTGTGTGTGTGTGTGTGTGTGTGTGTGTGTGTGTGTGTGTGTGTGTGTGTGTGTGTGTGTGTGTGTGTGTGTGTGTGTGTGTGTGTGTGTGTGTGTGTGTGTGTGTGTGTCTTTTTCTGTGTCTGTGTGAAATAATTCCAAAAACTATACCGAAAAAACAAAAACAGAAGATTCGTATGGAGGACACTATTCTACGTTGTTGAAGCCTTATTGTAAAGAAAAAAGTGTCAAACTGTAATATCTGACCAATATGAAATAGAACGGTTAGACGGTTAGAAATAGAATGGATAATGAACACACTTAGAACCAGACAGTTATTGCTGTTATTATTATTTCGTAAGTTAACTAAAACTTCAAAACTGGCAGTTAGTCAGGTAGGTCACTAGTTGGGGTTTGTCAATATCTGTCAGCGGGTAAGGGGGACCAGTCACTCTACATTCCCTGAAAACGTGTTCGTGGGCCTGGATTTCAGCAAACGGGCAGAGGTCAAGAGTCTGAGATGCCCCATGTTTTGCGGCATAACGGCCAACATCTGAACGTAGTCCACTCAACTGTACCCAAGACTTTCTGGGTAGGTTGCTGCCTGGGGTGAGATGACCAGGATTCTATGAATGGCTTGAGCCTCTCAGGGACGTCCAATGGCGAGGAGCCTACTGCTGCCAGGTTTTCCAAGAATGGGCGCAGGGACTTCCTTGAGCTCAGCCTTTGTGGTGCTTCTTTCTCAAAGATCACATCATGTAGGAGGTGATTTGGCCGAGAAGCTTTTTTGTACAACCGTCTACCGATGTTATCCCGACAGTTATTGTGTCAATATCAAAATGTTGTCCAAATTTTCACATTGCTTTAATTTTTTTCAGGGCTTCATTTGGTTAGATTATTGGAGACAATAGTAGCATAAAGAATCATGTATATCAGACTCGAAACACTGGCTGTTAATTAATGATGCCTTTAAATTAAATTAAACAACATTACAATTAAAGTCAAAATGTCATTTTTTCATAATTTTTTACAGCCTTCATCAACAGCATTTCGTTTTTTATGTTTTCTTCTACAGTAGCTTCAACCTGTTAATTCGCTGATATTGTCGCTTGACTCAAGTCTGCTAAAATACATGACATACTAAAGTTAATACTCTCCAATTTTTTTTTTTGGCATGTCAAGAAGGCGGTCTATCAAATGAAATTTGGCCCGTACAAGTAAATCAAGTTATCACGATGTCACCTGCAACGTACAAAGCAAGTAACATTTTCAATGGGATTTAACCGAGCATGAATAAATCTAAATTGAAAGAGCTCTTTCCCTGCTCGAATTACCCGCACTCGAAACCTCCCGCCGTAATACATAAATGCATGTGGTTAATACACGCGACAGCTGAAGTTTTTAATCGATTTTGTTGCAAGTAGTTAGATCCTCTTTTTTACCTGAGCTATATTTTATCGGAGGTATTTACATGTATATTCATCGTCGATAGAATTTTTTTATTAAATTGATTCATACTGTACCCCTTTTGAGTTTTTACACGTAACATTACATCACGGATTACCTACCCTACATCAACGTACAGTCACTGTTTGAACGTTAACTATTCATTTCAGAAAAATGATCTATATCGACATATTTCAACCTGATTGATGATGATGATGATGATGATGATGATGATGATGATGATGATGATGATGATGATGATGATGATGATGATGATGATGACTACCACCAATAATAATATGTTGCCCAGGGAACACAAACACATGAGTTTTGTATTAGATCCTGATATCCTTTTAAATCATCCATTTAATTTGTTTGTAAAGTATTTTCTATCTTTTTAATCGTTATAATTAGCACTACACAAATGATTAGAAAATTGTAAAGCTCTATAATTATTCCCCGAATGCTATAAATTGACAATGAAACAATACTCTTATATCAGAATGTCCTTATTATTTCCTGGCCATTGCAGTGTAGGAATCGTCAACAAAAACAATAAAGAAATTGTAAAGTGAAAACAATTTATTTCTGTTTCTAATAATAATCCAACCTGTAAAATGACCTTGTATCATAACGAGCAATGATCGACCACATAATGAGAGAGGACTGTCTGCTGTATACGGTAAATGTTAAACATCAACCATCGGGACTGAAGCAAGCGACCTTTGTTAGTAATATAATGACATTTAGTATCACGCAGTTGTGCACTTAAGGGAGCCAATCAACAGGTAGCCCATTATTTCCTGTTTTGCAAAAACAAAAGATGACTTAAATAGAAATATTAGAATTATCTCCTATTGTAATTCAATCGTTATACTTATTCCTTCATAATTGCAGATAGATATGAAGTAGATAATGGCTAGGTAGTTGGGTAGATAGATAAAAAATAAAGAGATAAATTGATAGATTAGATACATAAATATACAAATAGATAAGCAGATAGATAGATAGATAGATAGATAGATAGATAGATAGATAGATAGATAAACATACATACATACATACATACATACATACATACATACATACATACAAACATACATAGAGAAATTAAAATCAATATAATGTAAAGCATGTAAGATGTTAATGTGATTGAATTCAAAATGTATTCCTAGCATTAATACCATATTCTGGCATTTCCTGTTTTCAAATGAGTAACAGTAGGGTCACAGTGGTTGCTGAGGGGTCATCCGTGAATAATATGAATGACAAACGTATCACGTGATATAAAATGATTATACAATCATACCCTGATATCAGAATATGATATTTTCTACCATTTTCAAATATTTAAGAATTTAATCTTGATTTCCCTTTTTGGACTCACATTGTATTGTGTAAATACAACAAAACGGGATAGCATCCAAGTAATCTTGAGAATTTTCGACAAGTCGCTGACACAGAGACAGAGGTCTGCAAATGATGGTGGACGAGATCGAGAAACATGGCCGTTGTCGTAGCATACTCGTAGCTTCCCTAA